>JAUNZM010001901.1:0-24810 GCA_033459285.1 Clamator glandarius | reverse complement strand
TGTAACAGGAGATGCAGTAGGAGGAGATTCAGCAGGATATGCAGCAGGAGGAGATGCAACAGGAAATGCAGCAAGAGGAGGTACAGCAGCACCAGATGCAGCAGTATATGCAGCAGAAGGAGATGAATAAGAGATGCAGCAGCAATTGATGCAGCAGGAGATGCTGGAGCCGGAGATGCAGAAGAAGTAGATGCAGAAGCAGGAGATGCAGTAGGACATGCATCAGCAGGAGATACAGCAAAACATACATCAGCAGGAGACATAGCAGCAGGATATGAGGCAGGAGATGCACCAGCAGTAGAAGCAGCAGCAGATGCAGCAGCAAAGGTTGCAGGATGAGATGCAGCAAATATTGCATCAGCACGGAGATGCTGCTGGAATTTCAGAAAGATATGTAACAGCAAGAGATTTGGCAACAGCAGATGCAGCAGAATATGCAGCAGGAGATGCAGATGCATGAGGTGTATCAGCAGGAGATGTAGCAGGAGATGCATATTCAGCAGGTGATGCACCAGGATATGCAGCACGAGATTCAACAGAAGGACATGCAGCAGGAAATCAGCCAGCGATGCAGCAACAGGAGATGTAGGAAAAGAAGATGCAGGCGCACCAGAGGCAGCAGCAGATTGAGCAGGACTTGCAGCATCAGGAGATTCAGCAGGAGATGCATCAGCAGTAACTGTATCAGCAGATTCTGCAGAAGGAAATTCCGTAGGAGATTCTGCAGCAGGAGATTCAGTAGAAAAGGCAGCAGGAGATTCAGTAGAAAATGCAGCAGGAGATGCAGCAGGAGATATAGAAAGGAGATTCAGCAGCAGGGGATGTAGTAGGAGATGCAGCAGGAGATACATCAGCAGGAATTGTAGCAGGAGATTCAGCAGGAGATTCTGCAGAAGACGATTCAGCAGGAGATGCAGCAGGAGATGAAATAGCAACATATGCATCAGCAGTTACTGCAGGAAGTGCAGCAGGAGATTCAGCAGGAGATGTAGCAGCAGGAGATGCAGCCGCAGATGCATTCAACAGGATATGCAGCTGAAATACAGAAGCACTAGATGCATCCGTAGAAGATTGAGCAGCAGATGCAGCAGGAAATGGAGATGCTTCTGCAGATGCAGCAAGAGATGAAGCAGCAGGCTATACAGCAGCTGGAGATGTAGAAACAGATGCAGCAGCAGTAGATGCAGGAGGACATCAAGTAGAAGGAGATGCAGCAGCAGCAAGTGTAGCAGGAGATGCAGCAGTACATAAAGCATCAGGAAATGGAGCAGCAGATTAATCAGCAGCAGTACATGAAGCAGAATATGGAGCAGGATGTAATGCAGCAGGTGGTGCATCAGCAGGTGATGCAGCTGCAGCTGCAAAGGCAGCAGATGCAGCAGTAATAGATGCAGCAGCAGATGCATCATGAGATGCAGAATAAGTAGGAAAAGTAGCAGCAGAAGATGATGCAGCAGATGATGCAGCAGGAGATGCAGCAGAAGGAAATGCAGCAAGATATGCTGCAGTAGGAGATGCAGTAGGATATGAAGCAGGAGATGCAGTAGCAGGAGATGCAGCAGAAGATGCATGTTCAGCAGTAGATTCAGCAGGAAATTCAGAAAGAGATGCAGCAGCAGGAGATTTAGCAGGAGATGCAGCAGTAGATGACGCAGCAGCATATGCAACAGCAGATGCACCAGATGGATGAGAAAGAGATGCAGCAGGTGATGGAGCAGCAGATGCAATGGGAAATGGTGCATCAGGAGATGCATCTGCAGATGCATGAGCAGAGGATGCATCAGGAGATGCATAAGCAGGAGATACAGAAGCAGGAGATGAAGCAGCAGATTCAGGAGGAGATGCAACACCAGAAGATGCACCACCAAGAGATGCAGCAGCAGAAAATACAATAGTAAATATGCAGAGGGTAATGCAGCAGCAGGAGTAGAAGCAGATTATGCATCAGCAGGAAATGCAGCACCAAGAGATTCAGACGGAGATGCAGCAAGATATGCAGCAGCAGTAGATGAAGCAGCAGATGAAGTAGCAGAAGATGCAGCAGCAGGAGATGCAGCAGAAGGAGATGCTGCAGCAGCACATGCAGAAGGTGATGCAGCATTAGGAGATACAGCAGCAGCAGATGCAGTAAGAAGATTCAGCAGCAGAAGATTCACCATGATATGTAGAAGCATGAGATGCGGCAGGAGGTTCATCAGGAGATTCAGCAGCAACTGACGCAGCAGCAGGAGAAACAGCAGGAGATGCAGCAACAGGAAAGGCAGCAGTATATACGGAACCAGGATACGCAGCAGGAGGAGATGCAGTAGGAGGAGATAGAGCAGGTTATGAAGAGCAAGGGATGCAGCAGCGTGCCAAGCAGCAGTAGATGCAGCAGCAATGTATGTAGCAAAACGAGATGAAGCAGTATAGGAAGCATCAGGAGACTAAGCAAGAGGAGATGCATTAGGAGATTCCTCAGCAGGCTATGTAGCAGCAGTAAATGCAGCAGAGAATGGAGCAGCACGAGATTCAGCAGTAGGAGATGCCACAGGAGATGCAGCTGCAGGAAATGCAGCAGCAGATACAGCATCAGGAGATGCACGAGGACATCCACCAGCAGGAGATGCAGCAGCAAGAGATGCACCAGGAGGCGAATCTACAGCAGATGCAGCAAAAGATGCAGGAGATTCAGCAGCAGGTGATGCAGCAGGTGATGCAGCAGAAGGAGATGCAGCGAGATATGCAGAAACAGGAGATGCAGCAGCAGGAGATGTGGTATCAGATTCAGAAGCAGGAGATTCAGCAGCAGATGCAGCAGTAGATGCAGCACCTGCAGATGCAGCAGCAGGAGATGAAGTATCAGATGAAGGAGCAGGAAATGCAGCAGAAGGAAATGCAGCAAAAGGAGATGCAGCAGGAGTTGCAGCAGAAGGAGATGCAGCAGTAGAAAATGCATAAGGAAATGCATCAGCAGCCACAGCCGCAGGAGATGCAGAAGCAGGAGATCCAGCAAGAAAGCACCATCATAAGATGAATCCGTAGATGCAACAGAAGGATATGGAGAAGGAGATGCAGCTGCAAGAGATGGAACAGGAGGTGCAGCGGCAAGAGATGCAGCAGAAGATGCAGTAGCAGGAGATGTAGCGGCAGGATATGCAGCAATAGACTGAGCAAGAGGAGATGTACCCTGAGATGCAGCAGCAGGAAATGCAGCGGCAGATGTACAAGCAGACGAAGCAGCAGTAGATGCATCAGCAAGATAGGCATCAGAAGGAGATAAAACAGGAGATGCAAAAGCAGGAGATTAAGCTACAGGAGATGCATTAGGAAATGCTGTAGCAGCAGATACAGCATCAGGAGATGCAGCTGCAGTAGATGCAGGAGCAGATTCAGAAGCATATTCCGTAAGAGGTGCAGCAGCAGGAGACTGATAAGCAAAAGATATAACAGCAGGAGATGAAGCAGCAGGAAATTCAGGAGGAGATGCAGCAGCAGAAGCAGCAGGTAATGCAGCAGCAGTAGATGAAGTAGGCTTAGAAGCAGCTGTAGATGCAGCAGGGTATGCAAGGAGCAGGAGATTCAGCAGCAGCAGATGAAGCAGGGGAGGTACATCATGAGATGAATCTGCTGATGCATCAGAGGAAGTTGCAGAAGGAGATGCAGCAGCAGGAGGTTCAGCAGAGAATGCAGCAGCAACAGATGCAGGTGGAGATCCAGGAGGATAGAGAAGCAGGAGATGCAGCAGCACATGCAGCAGCAGATGCAGGAGATGAAGCAGTAGGAGAAGCAGCAGGAGGAGATTGAGCATGAGATGCACCAGGAGGTGCAGCAGAAGGAGAAGCAGCATTAGGAGATGTACCAGTGGATGCAGCAGCAGGAGATGCATCAGGGGATTCAGTAGAAGGTGATGCAGCAGCAGATGCAGCAGAAGTGAATTCAGCAGCAGAAGATGCAGCAGTGTATGCAGCAGCAGCAGATGGAGCATCAGATGATGCAGGAGGACATCAAAAAATCAGAAGATGAAGCAACAGGAGATGCTGCAGTAGATTAATCTACAGCAGATGCACCAAAAGATGCAAGAGATGCAGCAGCATGAGATGCAGCTGGAGATGCAGCAGCAGTAGATTGAGCAAGTTATAGAGAAGCAGGAGATGCATCAGCGGGAGATGTGGCATGAGAGGCAGAAGAAGAAGATTCTGCAGCAGATGCAGTAGCATATGCAGCACCAGCAGATGCAGCAGCAGGAGATTCAGCAGCAGGAGATGCAGCAGGTTATGCATCAGCAGAAGATGCAGCAGTAGGAGTTCAGCAGCAGGAGATGCAGCAGGTGGAGATGCAGCATCAGGGGATACATTAGTAAATGCAGCAGCAGGAGATGCAGCAGGAGATGTGGTAGGATTAGATTCAGCAGGAGATGCAGCAGGAGATTCAGAAGCAGGAGATGCAGCAAGAGATGCAGTAGTAGGAGATGAAGCAGTATATGAAGCAGTAGAAGATGCAGCAGAAAATACTGCAGATGCAGCAGTAGGAGATGAATCAGGAGATGCAACAGGAGATTCAGCAGCAGGAGATGCAGTAGCAGATGATGCAGATGGAGCTGTAGCATCAGGAGATGCAGAATGAGAAGCAGAAGGAGATGCAGTAGTAGGAGATGAAGCTGTATATGAAGCAGCAGCAGATGCAGCAGTAGGAGATGAATGAGGAGATGCTGCAGGAGATGATGCAGGAGCAAGACATGCAGCAGCAGGAGATTACGCAAGAGATGCAGCAGTAGATGATGCAGCAGCAGGAGATGCTGCCGCTGCAGATGCAGGAAGATATTCAACAGCAGATTCAGTAGGAGCTGCAGCAGCAGGAGATGAAGCAGCAGCAGATGCATCAATAGATGCCTATTCATCAGGAGATGCAGCAGGAAGAGATGCTTCAGCAGGTACAGCTTCATGAGATGTAGCACGAGATAGAGAAGGAGATGCTGTAGGAGAAGAGGCAGGAGGAGATGATGCAGCAGACCCAGTAGCAGGAGATGCAGAAGCAGAAGATGCAGCTGGAGATTCTGCAGCAGGAGATGCAGCAGCAGAAGATAGAGCAGCAGCAGCAGATGCACAAGAAAATGGAGCAGGACATGCGGCAAGATAAGATGCAGTACCAGCAGGTGCAGCAGGAGATGCAGCGTCTGGAGTTGAAGCATTAGAAGATGCTGCAGAAGATGCAGCAGCAGATGCATCAGGAGAAGCAGGAGCAGGAAATGCAGCAGCAGGAGATGCATCAGCAGAGATGCAGGAATAGGAGAGGCAGAAGTAGGAGATGTGGCAGACAGACATGCAAATGTATATGCAGAAGCAGGAGATGCAGCAGCAGGAGAGGTACCATGTGATTCAACAGGACATGCAGCAGAATATAGAGAAGCAGGAGATGCACCAACAGATGCAGCCGCAGGAGATTCAGGAAATGTATCAGCTGATACAGGAGGAGATTTAGCAGGAGGAGATATAGCAGGAGGAGGGGCAGCAGAGGAGATGCAGCAGAATCTACTGCATCTCCTCCTTTTTCATCTATTGGTGCATCTCCTGCTGCTGTATATCATCGTGCATATCCTCTAGCTACATCTTCGGATGCATCTCCTGCTACATCATCTTCTGCAGCATCTTCTGCTGCATCATCTCCTACTGAATCTGCATCTCCTGATGCATCTCCTGCTGCATCTATTACGGCTGCATCTGCTGCCTCTGCAGCTGTAGCTGCATCACCTGCTGCTGCATCACCTGCTGCATTACCTCCTGCTGCATATTTTGCTGCATTTCCTGCTGCTGCTTAATCTGCTGCTCCATTTCCTGATGCTTCATGTACTGCTGCATCTCCTGCTATATTTGCTCCTGCTGCATCTCCTTCTACTTGATGTCCTCCTGTATCTCCTGCTGCTGCATCTGCTGTTTCATCTCTTGCTGCTGTATAGCCTGATGCTTCATCTCTTGCTGCATCCTCTGCGGATGCATCTGTGGATGCATCTGCAGAATCATCTCCATTTCCTGCTGTATCTGCTGCTCAATCTTCTACGGATGCATCTAGTGCTTCTGCATTTCAGCTGCATATCCTGTTGAAGGCATCTGCAGCTGCATCTCCTGCTGCTACATCTCCTGCTGAATCTTTTGCTGCACTTCCCGCTGTAACTGCTGATGCCTATGTTGCTATTTCATCTCCTGCTGCATCTCCTGCTTAATCTTCTTCTGCAGAAACTCCTGCTGCATCTTCTGCTACAATTCCTGCTGATGTATCTCCTTCTGCATCTCCTACTACATCCCCTGCTGCTGAATCTCCTTCTATATCTCCAGCTGCATCTTCTGCTGAATCTTTCGCTGAATCTCCTGCTGCAGACTCTCCTACGGTGTTTCCTGCTGCAGAATCTCCTGCTACATTTCCTGCTGATGCATCTCCTGCTGAATCTCCTGCCTCTTCATCTCCTGGTGCTGCTTCTCCTGCATCTGCTGCGGCTGCATCTTCTTCTACTGCGTCTCCTGCTACTGCATCTCCTTCTTCGGAATCTCCTGCTGCTATATTAACTTCTGCATCGACTCCTGCTGCATGTTCTGCTGCTGCATCTCCCCCTGCTGCATCTGCTTGTGCATCTCCTGCTGCTGCTGCATCTCCTGCTGCTTCCCCTGCTGCTGCATCAGTTGCTGCTGAATCTCCTGTGGCATCTCATGCTTCTACATATCATGCTGAATGTCCTGCTGCTGAATCTCCTGCTGCATCTGCTGCTGCTGCATCTCCTACTGCTGTATCACCTTCTGTATGTGCTGCTGCAGCATCACCTAATTCTGCATCTCCTGTTGCTGAATCTGCTGCTGCATCTCCTGCTGCTGAATCTGGTGCTTCATCTCCAGCTGCTGTATAGCCTGCTGCTTCATCTCCTGCTGCATCCTCTGCGGATGCATATGCGGATGCATCTGCAGAAGCATCTCCTTTTCCTGCTGCATCTGCTGCTCAATCTTCTACGGATGCATCTAGTGCTTCTGCATTTCAGCTGCATATCCTGTTGAAGGTATCTGCGGCTGCATCTCCTGCTCCTACATCTCCTTCTGCTATATCTCCTGCTGCATTTCCTGCTGTAACTACTGATGCATATGTTGCTATTTCATCTCCTGCTTCATCTCCTGCTGAATCTTCTTCTGCAGAATCTCCTCCAGCATCTCCTTCTACATCCCCTGCTGCTGAATCTCCTTCTATATCTCCTGCTGCATCTCCTACTGCCTTTTGTACTGAATCTCCTGCTGCAGTATCTCCTATGGAATTTCCTGCTGCAAAATCTGCTGATGCATTTCCTGCTGATGCATCTCCTGCTGAATCTCCTGATGCTGCATCTCTGCTGCTGAATCTCTTGCCTCTTCATCTCCTGCTGCTGCAACTCCTGCTGAATCTGCTGCTGCATCTGGTGCGGCTGCATCTTCTTTTCCTGCATCTCTTGCTGTTGCATCTCTGGCTGATTTCCTGCTGCATTTACTTCTGTTGAATGTCTTGTTGCATATCCTCGTGCATCACCTGCTGAATATGCATCTCCTGCTACATCTCCTGCTGATACACCTTATGCAGCTGCATCTGCTGCTGCATATCCTGCTTCATCTGCTATTGCCAAATCTCTTGCTGTTGCATATCCTACTGAATTTCCAGCAGCATCTCCTGCTGACGTAATTCTTGCTGCATCTCATCGTTCATCCTTTGCTGCTGCATCTCCTTCTGCTTCTGGTGATGCTACATCTCCAGCTGCATCTGCTGCTTCATCTGCTTCAGTATCTCCTGCTGCATATGGTTCTGCATCTTCTGCTGCATATGGTGCTGTATCTACTGCTGCTGCTTCTGCTGCTAGTGCATTTCCTGCCTCATATAATGTTGTTTTGTCTCCTGCTGATGTACTTTTTGCTGCATCTCCTGCTGATGCATTTCCTGCTGCATCCACTTCTTCTGCATCCACTTCTTCTGCACCTCCGGCTCCAACACCTCCTGCTGCATCAATTGCTGCTGCATCTCATATTAATCTCCTTCTGCTTCATATACTGCTGAATCTCCTCCTACTGCATCTCCTGTTCCATCTCCTCCTTCTGCATCTCCTGCTGCTGCATCTCCTGCTGCTGCATCTCCTTCTGCTACATCTCCTTCTGCATCTCCTGCTACAGCATCTCCTGATACATCCCCTGCTGCTTAATCTCATCCTGCTGCATCTCATGCTGCATCTCCTGCTGCTATAACTCCTGCTGTTTCATATCCTGCTACTGCATCTCTTAATGAATCTCCTGCTGCTTCATCTCTTGATCCATGTCCTGCTGCTGCATCTCCTCTTTCTGCATCTCCTTTTGCTTCGTCTGCTGCTACATCTGCTGTATCTCATGTTGCACCTTCTATTGAAGCATCTCCTGCGTCATCTCCTTCTGCTGCATATCTTGCTGCTTCATCTCGTTCTGCATTTCCTACTGCATCTCCTTGAGCGTCACCTGCTGCATGTCCTTCTGCATCACCTGCAGATGCATCTCCTGCTGCTGCATATTCATCTGCATTTCCTGCTGCAGCTCTTCATGAATCTACTACAGCTGCATCTGCTGAATTTGCTGCCGCATCTGCTGCTGCTTCATCTACTGCTGCATCTCCTGATAGATCTCCTGCTGCTGCATCTGATGCTGCATCTGATGCTGCTTTCTCTCTTGCTGAATTTACTGCGGCTGCATCTCCTGCTGTATTTCCTTCTGCTGCATCTTCTTCACTTCATCTACTACTCTGCATCTCCTGCTGCTGCATCTCCTCTTTCTGCATCTCCGGCTGAATCGCCTGTAGCAGCTCCTGCTTCTTCATCTCCTGCTGCTACATCTCCTAGTGCATATGATGCTGCTGCATCTCCTGTTACTACTGCTGCTGCTGCATTCCCTGCTTCATCTCCTGATGCTGCAGCTCCTTCTGCATCTCCTTCTGTGTCTCCTGCTACTACATCCCCCGCTGCTGCATTTCCTGTTAAATCTCCTGATGCTGCAACTCCTCCTGCATCTTCTGCTGATGCATCTCCTGCGGAATCTGCTGCTGCTGCATCTCCTGTTGAATCTGCTTCTGATGCATCTGCGGTTACATCTCTGCTGCTGCATCTCTTGCTGCATTGCCTGCTTCATCTTCTGATGCATGTTCTGCTGCTATATGTCCTGCTACATCTCGTCATCCTTCACATCCTGCTGCATCTGCTGAAGATTCTCTTCCTATTGCTTCTCCTGCTGAATCTGCATTTCCTGCTGCATCTGCTTCTGCATTTCCTACTGATGCATCTCCTGCTGAATTAGCTGCTGCTGCATCTGCTCCTACATGTACGTTATAACTTTCTACTTTTGCTGCCTCATCTCCTGATGCATCTACTGATGCATCTTATGCTGCTGCATCTCCTGCTTCATCTTCAGCTGATGCATTTCTGGCTTCATCACCTGATATGTCATCTTCTGCTGCATGTGCTACAGTATTTCCTGCTGCAGCATCTCCTGCTTCTGCGTCTACTGCTGCATTTCCTGCTGCATCTCCTGCTGATGCATCTCCTATTGAAAATCTGCTACAGCACCTCCTGCTTCTGAATCTCTTGCTGAATCTGCATCTACTGATGCATCTGCTGCTGCATCTCCACCTGCTCTATCTGATGCTTCGTCTCCTGCTGCATTTCCTGTTGCTGAATCGCCTTCTGCATCTCCTACTGCTGTGCCTGCTGCTGCATAACCTGCTGAATCACCTGCTGCTGGATCTGCTGCGACTGTATTTCCTGCTACTTCAACTCCTGCTCTTGCATCTCGATCTGCTCTATCTCTTCCTGTATCTCCCACGGCATCTCATGCTGATACATCTCCCTCTGAATATGCATCTCCTGATGCATCTCCTGCTACTACATCTCCTGATGCATCTCCTGCTGAATATGTATATCCTGCTGCATCTCCTGCTGCTGCATCTGCTCTTGCTCTGTCTTCTTCTGTATCTCTTGCTTCATCTGCTGCTGCATCTCCTGCTGCATCTGCTGCTGCTGAATGTCCTGTTGCTGCATCTCCTTCTGCATCTGCAGCAGCATCTCCTTCTGCATCTGCTGCTGCTGTATCTCTTGCTGCAACCCCTGCAGCTGCATTTCCTCCTGCTAAATCTCCTCCTGAAGCTCCTGCCACCTCTCCTGCTTCATCTGCTGCTGCTGTATCTCCTGCTGCTGAATCTCCTGCTGCATCTCCTGGTGCTGAATTTCCTGCTGCTGCATCTCCTCCTGCATCTCCTGCTGCATTTCTTGGTGCTACATATCCTGCTGCTGCAACTCCTGCTGATTCTCCTGCTATAGAATCTCCTTCTGCATCTCCTGCTGCTGTGCCTGCTGCTGCATAACCTGCTGAATCACCTGCTGCTGGATCTGCTGCGACTGCATTTCCTGCTACTTCAACTCCTGCTCTTGCATCTCCATCTGCTGTATCTCCTCCTGTATCTCCCACGGCATCTCATGCTGCTACATATCCCGCTACATCTCCCTAAGAATATGCATCTCCTGATGCGTCTCCTGCTACTACATCTCCTGATGCATATCCTGCTGAATATGTATATCCTGCTGCATCTCCTGCTGCTGCCTCTGCTGTTGCTCTGTCTTCTTCTCTATCTCTTGCTTCATCTGCTGCTGCATCTCCTGCTGCATCTGCTGCTGCTGAATGTCCTGTTACTGCATCTCCTTCTGCATCTGCAGCGGCATCTCCTTCTGCATCTGCTGCTGCTGTATCTCCTGCTGCTGTATCTCCTGCTGAATTTCCTGCAGCTGCATTTCCTCCTGCTAAATCTCCTCCTGAAGCTCCTGCCACCTCTCCTGCTTCATCTGCTGCTGCTGTATCTCTTGCTGCTAAATCTCCTGCTGCATTTCCTGCTGCTGCATCTCCTCCTGCATCTCCTGCTGCATTTCTTGGTGCTACATATCCTGCTGCTGCAACTCCTGCTGCATCTCCTGCTGAATCTCCTGCTATAGAATCTCCTGCTGCATCTCCTGCTGAAACTCCTGTTATAGAATCTCCTGCTGCATCTCCTGCTGCATAACCTCCTGCTAAGTCTCCAGCTGCTGCATCTCCTCCTGATACATCTCCTGCAGCATTTTCTGCTGCTACATCACCTGCTGCTCATCTCCTGCTGCTACATCTCCTGCTGCTACATCTCCTGCTGCTGCATCTCCTGCTGCTGAATCTCATGCTGAAACTCCTGCAGCTGCATCTCCTGCTGAAACTCCTGCTGCATCTCCTGCTACTGCATCCTCTGCTTCTTTATATACTGCTGCATTTCCTGCTGCTCTATCTCTAGGTGCATCTTTTGCTGCATCTCCTGCTGCTGTATTACCTGCTGCATCACCTCCTGCTGTGTCTCCTGGTGCTGCATATCCTCCTGCTACATCTGCTGCAGCATCTCCTGCTGCTGCATCTCCTCCTGCTTCTTCTGTTGCATCTGCTTCTACATCTGCTGCTGCATCTCCTACTGCTGCATCTCCTTCTGCTTCATCTCCTCCTTCATCTATATCTCCTGCATATCCTGAATATATTTCCTGCTGCATTTTCTACGGTAGTTCTTGCTACATCATCTGCCTCACCTCCTCTTGCATCTCCTGCTGCATCTGCTAATGCATCTCGTTCTGCTGCATCTCCTCCTTCATCTTCAGCTGATGCATCTGTAGCTTCATCTCCTGATATTTCATCTCCTTCTGCATCTGCTGGGCATCTCCTGCTGCTGCATCTCCTGCTGCATTTCCTGCTGCATCTGCTGCTGCTCTGCTGCTGCTTCATCTACTGCTGAATCTCCAGCTACATATCCTGCTGCTGCACATCCTGCTGTACTTCATACTCATTCTCCTGTTCATGCATATCCTCCTGCACCTCCTGCTGCTGCACATCCTGCTGCTTCATCCTATAATGCATCCTATGATAATGCTACATCTCTTGCTACTGCATCTCCTGCTGCAATTCCTGCTGCTCTATATCTTGCTGCATCTTCTGCTGCTGCATCTCCTGCTGCTGTATCTGCTGCTACTGCATGTCTTGCTGCATCCCTTCCTGATGCTTCTGCTGCTGCATATCCTTCTGCATTTCCTGCTGCATCTCCTCCTCCTGCATCTTCTGTTGCAACTCCTACTGCGCCTTCTCCTGCTGCATCTATTTCTGCCCATCTCCTGCTGCATCTCCTGCTCCTGCACGTCCTACTGTGAATCTGCTGCAGATTCTTCTGCTGATGAATCTCCTGCTGAATCTGCATCTACTGCTGCATCTCCTGCCGCTGCATCTCCTGCTGCTTCATCTCTTTTCTCTGCATCTACTGCTGTATCTCCTGCCGCATCTCCTGCTGCCGAATCCCCTGCTGTATCTACTACCGATGTATCTCCTCCTTCTGTTTCTGCTGCATCATCACCTCCTGCCTCACCTCCTACTGCATCTCCTGCTCAATCGCCTGCTCGTCTCCTGCTGCTGTATCAGCAGAAGCATCTTTTCCTGCTGCATCTACTGCTTAATCTGCATCTCTTACTGCATCTGCTTCTGTATCTCATTTTGCTGCATTTCCTGTGGAATTTGCTGCTGAATCTGCTGCTGCATCCCCTGCTGTTGCATCTCCTGCTTTATCTACTGCTGCATATGCTGCTACTGCATTTCCTGATGAATCTGCTGCTGAATCTGCTGCTGGATCTTTCGCGGTGGCATCTCCTGCTCTTGCATCTCCTGCTCTTGCATCTCCTGCTGCTGAATCTCCGCCTGAATCTCCTGTGACATCTCATGCTGCTACATAACCTGTTACATCTCCTGATGCATCTCCTTCTGAATAGTCATCTCCTGATGCATCTCCTCCTGATGCATCTGCTGCAGCATCTCCTGCTACATCTCCTGCTACTTCATCTCCTGCTGCAGTGTCTAACGCTCTATCTCCTGCTGCATCTGCTGGTGCTGAATCTCCTACTACATCTTCTGCTGATGCATCTTCTGCTTCATCTCCAGGTGCTGCATCTCCTGCTGCATCTCCTGCCCAATCAAATCCTACCACAACTCCTGCTGATGCATCTCCTCCTACTGCATCTCCGACTGCTGCATCTCCTGCATCTGCTGCTGCATCTGCTGCTGCAGCACCTCCTACGGAATCCCCTCCTCAATTGCTGATGCATCTCCTGATGCTGCATCTCCACCTGCTGCATCTCCTGCTGCTGAATCTCCTGCTGATGCATCTCCTGCTGATACTTAACCTGCTGCATCTCTGACTGCTGCATCTCCTGCTACTGAATCTCCTGCTGATGCATCTGCTGTTTCATCTACTGCTGCTGCATCTGCTGGTGCTGTATATGCTACTGCATCTGCTGCAGGATCTCCTTCTTCTGCCTCTCATGCCACATCTCCCACTGATGCATCTCCTGCTTCTGTATATCTTGCTCAATTTACTTCTGCTGCATCTCCAGCTGCATCTCCTGCTGCTGCATCTCCTGCATCTTTTGGTGCATCTGCTGTAGATTAATCTACTGCTGCATCTCCTGTTATTTCACCTTCATTTTTTTGATGTCCTCGTGCATCACCTGATGCTCCAGCTGCTGCTGCTGCATACACTGCTTCATTTCCTGCTACTGCATCTCCTGCTGAATGTGCTTCTGTATCTGCTAGAGGCATCTGCTGTTTCTTCATCTCCTGCTGCTGAATCTCCTACTTCGGCATCTTCTGATGAATGTGCTGCTGAATATGCTGCTGCATCTCCTGCAGCACCACCTGCTGAATATGAATCTTCTGCTGCTGTATCCCCTACTTCTGCATCTTCTGTTTTATCTACTACTGCCTCATGTCCTGCTACATCTTCTGCTGCTGAATTTACTTCTGCTGCATCTGCTACTGCATCTGCTGCTACTGAATCCCCTGCTGCATTCCTGCTGCATTTCATGCTGCTGCACCTCCTGCTGCTGCATCTCCTGCTGCATCTCCTGCTGCATCACCTGCTATTGAATCCCCTGCTGCACCTCCTAATACTTCATCTCCTGATGCTTGCATCTCTTGATGCATCTCCAGATGCATCTCCTGCTGAATCTCCTCCTGCTGCTTCGCCTGCTGCTTCATCTCCTGCATCTGCTGCTGCATCTACTGCTACATATCCTGATGCTCTTCTCCTCCTCATGGATTTCCTCCTACCTCTATTGCTGCTGCATCCTCTGCTGAACCTCCTGCTGCTGCAACTCCGTCGGCGACTACCTCTGATGCATCAGCGGATTCATCTGATGATGCATCTCCCCTGCTTCATCTCCTGCTGCTGAATCTCCTGCTCTTCCATACCCTGCAGCATCTACTGCTGCTTCCTACCCTACTTCATCATCTGCTGCTGCATTACCTGCTGCTTCTGCTGCTGCTACGTCTCCTCCTGAATTTCCAGCTACTGCATCTTTTGGTGCTATATTTTTTCTTATGAATCTCCTTCTGCTGTATCTCTTACGGAATCTGCTTCTGAATCTGCTGCTGCATCTGCTGCAGCTGCATCTCCTGATGATGCATCTCCTGCTGCTGCATCTCAGGGTACATCTCCTCTCGCTCAATCTCCTGCTGCATATCCTGCTGCTACATCTCCTGCTACTGCAACTCCTATTGCGTCTCCTGCTGCATCTCCTGCTACATCTCTTGCGGCTGCATCTCCTGATGCATCTCCTGCTGCTGAATCTTCTCCTAATCGATCTCCTTAAGCATCTCTTTCTGCTGCATCTTCTGCGTTTCCTGAGGCATCTCTTCTTGCTGCATTTCCTGCTGAATCACTTACTGCTGCATCTGCAGCATTTGCTGCTACATCTACTGCTGTTTCACATACTGCTGCATCTCCTACTACATATCCTGCTGCTGCATCTTCAACTACATATCTTGCTGCTGCATCTCTTGCTGCATCTACTGGGGCTACATCTCCTGCTGCATCTCCTTCAACTGCTTCTCATTCTCTGCATCTTCTTCTCTGCATCTCCTGATACGGCTTCAACTGCTGTTGCATCTCCTGCTGCTTCACCTCCTGCTGCATCTCTGACTGCAAATCTTGCTGCTGTAAATCTTGCTGCTGCATCTCCTGCTCCATATCCTTCTGATACATCAGCGGATTCATCTTATGATGGTGCTTTTTTACTGGATCTCCTGCTTCTGCATCTCCTGCTGCTGCAAACTCTGCTGCATCTCCTGCTGCTGCCTTTCCATCTGCAGCTGCTGCTGCTGCATCACCTGCTGTTGAATCTCCTGCATCTTTTGCTGCATCTGCTGTAGATTCACCTCCTGGTGCATCTCCTGCTGCTGCATCTCCTGCTGATGGATGTCCTCGTGCATCTCCTGCTGCTGCATCTGCTGCTGCATCTCCTGCCTCTTCTCCCAGGTGACAGGGGCAGGACGAGAGGGAATGGCCTCAAGCTCCGCCAGGGGAGATTTAGACTTGAGATTAGGAAAAGGTTCTTCACGGAGAGGGTGGTTAGGCATTGGAATGGTCTGCCAAGGGAGGTGGTTGAGTCATCGTCCCTGGAGGTCTTTAAGTTTAGGGTAGATGAGGTGCTTAGGAGCATGATTTAGGGATTGGTGGGAATGGTTGGACTCGACCATCCAGTGGGTCTCTTCAAACCTGGTTATTCTGTGATTCTGTGATTCTGTGATTCTGATGTTACAGAACACAAGACTAGACTGAAAGTTCTACACGTATTGCTTTGCAGTAAAAGAGCTATAAGAGAAAAGATTCAGCAACAGCAGCATTCCATGCTAGAATCTTGCCTGTGGGAGTTGCTCACTTTTCCTAGAGCACCTTAAGAGGCACAATAAAGACACAATTCGGTACCCTATACTAAAACGGTCCATAAATCGTTGCTGCTTGTATTGAAATCGTTTCCACAGAAGACTCTAAGGAGAGCCAGCATTTGATCGTAACAGCTTCCTTGCGTTACTTGTTCTGAACGCTCTGAAATTTTGAAGTGATGCTTTAATAGCCATACGAATGTTGCAGTACACAAGCCTAGACTGAAAGTTCTACAAGTCTTCTTTTGCAGTGAAAGCACTATACGAGAGCACATTCAGAAGCATCAGCATTCCATTCTAGCATCTTCCATGTGGGAATTACTCACTTTTCCTAAAGAGCCTTCATAGGCAAAGATCAATCACAATTCAGTACCCTATACTAAAACGGTCCATAAGTCTTGCTTAGCCTCTTGCAGTGAAAGTGCTTCCATAGAAGACTCAGACTAAAGCCAGCATTTGATGGTAGCAACTTCTCTACGTTACTCGTTCTGAACGATCTGAAAATATTGAAGTGATGCCTTAATAGCAATTCTGAAGTTACAGTATACAAGCCCAGACTGAAATTTCTACAAGTCTTGCTTTGTAATAAAAGCGCTATGAGGGAGGACATTCTGAAGTAGCAGCATTCCATGCTAGCAACTTCCCTGCAGGTGTAATTTAATTTTCCTAAAGCGGGTTAATAGACGCAGTTAAGTCACTATCCATTACCCTATGCTAAAACGGTCCTTAAGTCCTGCTTTCTGCTTGCAGTGAAATCTCTCCACAAAAGTCTCTTACGAGAGCCAGCATTTAATCGTAGCATGTTTCCCTCAGGTGCGTGTGTTAAATGCTCTGAAATTTTGAAGTGACGCTTTAATAGCAATTCTGATGTTACAGTACGCAAGTCTACACTGAAAGCTCTACAAGTCTTGCTTTAGAGAAAAAGCGCTCTAAGAGAAGACCTTCAGAAGAAGCAGCTTTCCATGCTAGCGTCTTCCCTGCGGGCATATTTCCATTTTCCTTAAGCGCCGTAATAGGCGCAGTTAAGTCACAATTCAGTACCCTACACTAAATCGTACTGTTAGTCGTGCTTTCCACTTTGCAATGAAAGAGCTTCCACAGAAGACTCCAGCAAGAGCCAGTATTTGATCGTAGCAGCTTCCCTGCTGTTCTTGTGTCGAACGATCTGAATTTTGGAAGCGACGCTTTATTTGCAGTTTATATGTTACGGTATGCAAGCTTATACTGATAGTTCTACAATTCTACCTTGTAGTGAAAGCACTCTAAGAGAACACATTCAGAAGCAGCAGCATTCCTTGCCAGCTTCTTTCCTGCAGGATTTACTCACTTTTCCTAAAGCGTCTTAAAAGGCGCAGTTAAATCACCATTCAGTACCCTATACTAAAATGGTCAACTAGTCGTGCTTTGCAGCTTGCAGTCAAAGGGCTTCAAGAAAAGACTCAAATGAGAGCCAGAATTTGATGGTAGCAGCTTTCCTGCCATTCTTGGTCTGAACGATCTGAAAATATTGAAGTGACGCCTTAATAGCAATTCTGAAGTTACAGCATACAAGACTAGACTGAAAGGTCTACACGTCTTGCTTTACAGAAAAAGCACTCGAAGAGAAGACATTCAGAAGAGGCATCGTTCCATGCTAGCATCTTCCCTCTGGCAGTTGCCCACTTTTTTTAAAGTGCCGTAATTTGTGAATATTAAGATGCCATTTATTCTCTTACATTAAAACACCCTGTTAGTCGTGCTTTGCACCTTGCAGTGAAAGCGCATCTACAGAAGACTCTAACGAGAGCCAGCATTTCATGGTAGCATCTTACCTGCGGTACTTGTCCTGAACACTCTGGAATTTGGAAGTGACGCCATCACAGCCATTCTGATGTTACTGTTCACAAGCTTAGACTGAAACTTCTACAAGTAGGAGATGCAGATTTAGTAGGAGATGCATCAGCAGGAGATGCAGAAGTAGATGCAGCAGGAGGAGATGCAGCAGCAGGAGATGAAGCAGGAGTCGATGCAGAAGGTAATAGAGCAGCAGGAGATTCAGAAAGGGATTCAGGAGCAGGAGATGCAGCAGCAGGAAAGGCAGCACTATATACAGAAGCAGGATATGCAGCAGGAGGAGATGCAGTATGAGGAGATAGACCACGTAATGCAGCAGCAGGATATATAGCAAGAGATGCAGCAGCAGGAGATGAAGCATTATCATGAGATGCATTAAGAGGTGCAGCAGCAGGATATCTAGCAGGAGATTTAGAATGAGATGAAGCAACAGCAGAGCAGCATCAGATGCAGTAGGAAATGCAGCAGTAGATGCAGGATCAGCAGATACTGCATCAGGAAATACTGCAGCAGATGCAGCAGGACATGACATATCAGGTGATGAAGCCACAGCTGCATCAGCTGAAGATGAAGCAGGAGATGCAGCAGCAAGAGATGCATCAGCAGGTGCATGAGGAAATGAGGTAGCAAATGTAGAAAGGCATAACGGAGGAGATGCAGCAGGAGATGCAGCAGCAAGAGATGCATCAGCAGGTGCATGAGGAAATGAGGTAGCAAATGTAGAAAGGCATAACGGAGGAGATGCAGCAGGAGATGCATCAAAAAATGAGATGCAGAAGGAGTTGCAGCAGCAGGAGATGAAGCAAGTAATGCAGCATCAAGGGATGTAGTAGCAGGAGATGAAGTAGGAGTTGTAGAATCAGGAGATGCAGCAGGGAATGCAGCAGCAGCAGAAGTAACAGGAGATGCAGCATCATATGCACTAGGAGATGTAGCAGCAGGAGATGAAGAAGCAGGAGATGCTACAGGCGATTCAGCCGGAGATGCAGAAGGAGGAGATGCAGGAGCAGGTGGTGCAGAGTAGTAGATGAAGAGAAGAAGGTGCAGCAGAAGGAAATAAAGCAGGAGATTCATCAGCAGTACCTGCAGCAGGAGAGAAAGCAGCATCAGACGCAGCATCAGATGCAGCAGAAAGAGATGTAGCAGCAGGAGATCTATCAGGAGATGCAGCAGTAGAAGAAGCAGCAGCAGATGCAGCAGCAAATTCAGCAGAGGCAGCAGTAGTAGATTCATAAAGAGCTGCAGCAGGAAATGCAGATGAATATGCACGAGCAAGAGTGCATTTGCAGGAGATGCATCCACAGGTGATGCAGAAGGAGATGCAGCAGGAGATGCAGAACGAGATGAAGCAGCAAGATATGCAGCAGAAGGAGATGACACAGGAGATGATTCAATAGAAGGTGCAACATGAGATACTGGAGGAGATGCAGCAGCAGACAAAGCAAAAGGAGATGCAGAAAGAGGAGATGCAGCAGCAGGACATGGATCAAGAGATGAAGCAGCAGGAGATTCATTAGGAGATGCAGTAACAGGATATGAAAAAGCAGGAGATATAGCAGCAGGAGATTGATCATGAGATGCAGCAGGAGATGAAGCAGCAGGAGATGAAGCAGCAGGAGATGCAGCGGGAGAAGCAGCAGGTGGAGATGGAACAGAAGATGCAGGAGGAGGAGATTCAGCAGGAGATGCAGCAGGAGGAGATGCAACAGGATATGCAGCAGGTGGAGGTACTGCAGCACCAGATACAGCAATATATGTAGCAGAAGGAGATGAATAAGTGATGCAGCAGCAATTGATTCAGCAGGAGATTCTGGAGCCGGAGATGCAGAAGAATTAGATGCAGAAGCAGGAGATGCAGCAAAACATACATCAGCAGGAGACACAGCAGCAGGATATGAGGCATTAGATGCACCAGCAGCAGAAGCAGCAGCAGATGCAGCACCATATGCAGCAGAAGATGCAGAATCATATGCAGCAGAACATGTAGAACAATATGCAGCAGGAGATACAGCAGCAGATGAAGCATCAGATGCAGCTGGAGATGTAGAATCACCAGAAACAGCAGCAGATGCAGCAGCAAAAGATGCAGTATGAGATGCAGAAAGAATTGCATCAGCAGGAGATGCTGCTGGAAATTCAGTAGGATATGCAACAGCAAGAGATTTGGCAACAGCAGATGCAGCAGGATATGCAGCAGCAGATGCAGCTGCATAAGGTATATCATCAGGAGATGTGGCAGGAGATGCGTATTCAGCAGGTGATGCACCAGGATGTGCAGCACGAGATTCAACAGAAGGAAATGCAGCAGGAAATCAGGCGGAGATGCAGCAGCAGGAGATGCAGAAAAAGAAGATGCAGCCGCACCAGATGCAGCAGCAGATTCAGAAGGCGTAGCAGCACCAGGAGATGAAGAGGCAGGAGATTCAACAGAAGGAGATGCAGCATCAGGAAACGCATCAGCAAGAAATGCATCACCAGATTCTGCAGCAGGAAATTCCGTAGGAGATTCTGCAGGAGGAGATTCAGTAGAAAAGGCAGCAGGAGATTCAGTAGAAAATTCATCAGGAGATGGAGCAGGAGATTTTGCAGAAGAAGATTCAGCAGGAAATGCAGCAGGAGATGAAATAGCATCATATATATCAGCAGTTACAGCAGGAAATGCAGCAGGGGATTCAGCAGGAGATGTAGCAGCAGGACATGAAGTCGAAGATGCCTTCAACATGGTATGCAGCTGAAATGCAGAAGCACTAGATGCATCCGTAGAAAATTGAGCAGCAGATGCAGCAGGAAATGGAGATGCTTCTGCAGAAGAATCCGCAGAGGATGCAGCAGGTGATGAACAGAAGGCTATACAGCAGTAGGAGATGAAGCAGCAGACGCAGCAGCAGCAAAAGTGGCAGGAGAAGCAGCAGTCCATGAAGCATCAGGAAATGAAGCAGCAGATTAAGCAGCAGCAGGATATGCAGAAGAATATGCAGCAGGAGGTAATGCAGCAGGTGATGCAGCAGCAAATGATGCAGCTGCAGCTGCAGAGGTAGCAGATGCTGCAGCAATAGATGCAGCAGCAGATGCATCAAGCGATGCAGATTCAGTAGTAGATGTAGCAGCAGAAGATGCTGCAGCAGATGATGCAGCAGGAGATGCAGCTGAAGGAAATGCAGCAAGATATGCTGCAGGAGGAGATGCAGTAGGATATGAAGCAGGAGATGCAGCAGCAGGAGATTTAGCAGGAGATGCAGCAGTAGATGAAGCAGCAGCATATGCAACATCAGATGCACCAGATGGAGCAGAAAGATATGCAGCAGGGGATGGAGCAGCAGATGCAACGGGAAATGGTGCATCAGGAGATGCGTCCGCAGATGCATGAGCAGAGGATGCATTAGGAGATGTAGCAGCAGGAGATACAGGAGCAGGTGATGCCGCAGGGTATGGAGCAGCAGATGCAACACCAGAAGATGCAGCACCAAGAGATGCAGCAGGAGATGCAGCAGCACATGCAGTATCAGCAGATGCAGCAGCAGGAGATGAAGAAGCAGTTGAAGAAGCAGGAGATGCAGCAGCAGGAAATACAACAGGAATAGATGCAGAAGGTAATGCAGCAGCAGAAGTTGAAGCAGAATATGCAGCAGCAAGAAAATGCAGCACCAAGAGATTCAGACAGAGATGCAGCAGTAGATGCAGCAGTAGGAGATGCAGAAGCAGATGTTGCAGGAGGTGCAGCACCAGCAGAAGCAGCAACAGGAGATGCAGCAGAAGGAGATACTGCAGCAGCTTATGGAGAAGGTGATGCAGCCTTAGGATATGCAACAGCAGGAGATGCAGCAGGAGATTCAGCAGCAGGAGATGCAGCAGGAGATGCAGAACGAGATGAAGCAGGAAGATATGCAGCAGAAGGAGATGACGTAGGAGATGCTTCAATAGAAGGTGCAACATGAGATACAGCAGGAGATGTAGCAGCAGACGAAGCAAAAGGAGATGCAGAAAGAGGAGATGCAACAGCAGGATATGGATCAAGAGATGAAGCAGCAGGAGATTCATTAGGAGATGCAGTAGCAGGAAATGAAACACCAGGATATATAGCAGCAGGAGATGCAGCAGAATGAGACGAAGCTACAGGGGATGTATCAGGAGATTCAGAAGCAGCAGATACAACAGGAGATGCTGTAGCTTGAGATGGAGAAGAAGATGTAGCAGCAGAAAAAGATGCAGTAGCAGGAGATGTAGCACGGGATTCAGCAGGAGGAGATGAACAGGAGATGCAGTAGGAAAAGATTCAGCAAGGGATGCAGCAGGAGGTGCAACAGGAAATGCAGTAGGAGGAGGTACAGCAGCACCAGATGCAGCAGTATATGCAGCAGAGGATATGAATAAGAGATGCAGCAGCAAATGATGCAGAAGGAGGTGTTGGAGCTGGAGATGCAGAAGAAGTAGATGCAGAAGCAGGAGATGCAGCAGGACATGCATCAGCAGGAGATATAGCAAAACATACATCATCAGGAGACACAGCAGCAGGATATGAGGCAGGAGATGCACGAGCAACAGAAGCAGCAGCAGATGCAGCACCATATGCAGCAGAAGATGCAGAATCATATGCAGCAGAACATGCAGAAAAATATGCAGCAAGAGATACAGCAGCAGATGAAGCAGCAGATGCAGCTGGAGATGTAATAGCAGCAGCAGATGCAGCAGCAAAGTATGCAGGGTGAGATGCAGCAGGAATTACATCAGCAGGAGATGCTCCTGGAAATTCAGTAGGATATGCAACAGCAAGCGATTTGGCAACAGCAGATGAAGCAGGATATGTAGCAGCAGATGCAGCTGCATGAGGTGTATCAGCAGGAGATGTGGCAGGAGATGCATATTCAGCAGGTGATGCACGAGGATATGCAGCAGGAGATTCAACAGAAGGAAATGCAGCAGGAAATCAGGCGGAGATGCAGCAGCAGGAGATGCAGGAAAAGAAGATGCAGCTGCACCAGATGCAGCAGTAGATTCAGCAGGAGTTGCAGCAGCAAGAGATTCAGCAACAGGAGATGGAGCATCAGGAGATTCAACAGGAAATGCATCAGCAGAAAATGCATCAGCAGATTGTGCAGCACGAAATTCCGTAGGAGATTCTGCAGCAGGAGATTCAGTAGAAAAGGCAGCAGGAGATGCAGCAGGAGATATAGAAGGAGATTCAGCAGCAGATGATGTAGTAGGAGATGCAGCAGGAGATACATCTGCAGGAATTGTAGCAGGAGATGTTGGAGGAGATTCTGCAGAAGAAGATTCAGCAGGAGATGAAGCAGGAGATGAAATAGCAACATATGCATCAGCAGTTACAGCAGGAAGTGCAGCAGGAGATTCAGCAGGAGATGCAGCCGCAGATGCCTTCAACAGGATATGCATCTGAAATGCAGAAGCACTAGATGCATCCATAGAAGACTGAGCAGCAGATGCAGCAGGAAATGGAGATGCTTCTGCAGATGCATCTCTAGATGCTTCTGCAGATGAATCCACACATGCATCCGCAGAGGATGCAGTAGGAGATGAAGCAGCAGGCTATACAGCAACAGGAGACGATGCAGCAGATGCAGCAGCAGGAGATGCAGGTGGACATCAGGTAGAAGGCGATGCAGAAGCAGCAAATGTAGCAGGAAATGCAGTAGAACATGAAGCATCAGGAAATGGAGCAGCAGATGAAACATCAGCAAGAAATGCAGCAGAATATGCATCAGGAGGTAATGCAGCAGGTGATGCAGCAGCAGGTGATGCAGCTGCAGCTGCAGAGGCAGCAGATGTAGCATCAAGGGATGCAGCAGCAAGTGCATCAGGACATGCAGATTTAGTAGGAGATGTAGCAGCAGAAGATGCTGCAGCAGATGATGCAGCAGGAGATGCAGTAGAGGGAAATGCAGCAAGATATGCTGCAGGAGGAGATGCAGTAGGATATGAAGCAGGAGATGCAGCAGCAGGAGATGCAGCAGGGGATGCATATTCAGCAGTAGATTCAGCAGAAACTTCAGAAGGAGATGCAGTAGCAGGAGATTTAGCCGGAGATGCAGCAGTAGATGAAGCAGCAGCATATGGAACAGCAGATGCACCAGATGGAGCAGAAAGAGATGCAGCAGGTGATGGAGCAGCAGATGCAACGGGAAATGGTGTATCAGGAGATGCGTTTGCAGGTGCATGAGCAGAGGATGCATCAGCAGATAGAGCAGTAGGAGTTACAGGAGCAGGTGATGCTGCAGGAGATGCAGCAGAAGATGCAACACCAGAAGACGCAGCCCCAAGAGATGCAGCAGGAGATGCAGCAGCACATGCAGTATCAGCAGATGCAGCAGCAGGAGATGCAGCAGCAGGAAATACAAAAGCAATAGGAGCAGAAGGTAATGCAGCAGCAGGAGTTGAAGGAGAATATGCAGCAGCAGGAAATACAGCACCAGAACATTAGACGGAGATGCAGCAGGAGGTGCAGCAGTAGGAGATACAGCAGGAGATGCAGCAGCAGGAGATGCAGCAGGAGATGCAGCAGCAGGACTTTCAGCATGAAATGTAGAAGCATGTGATGTCGCAGGAGATTCATCAGGAGATTCAGCAGCAACTGATGCAGCAGCAGGAGAAGCAGCAGGCGATGCAGCAGCAGCAGGAGATGCAGAAGCAGATGCAGCAAGAAAAGAAGATTCAGCAGAAGATGCAGTAGGAAGAGATTCTTCAACATAAGCAGCAGCATGATATGATGCAGCAACTGGAGATACAGCAGCTTAAGGAGAAAGAGGAGATGATGCAGCAGACGCAGCAGGAGGAGATTCAGCAGCAGGAGATTCAGTAGCAGGAGAAGCAGCAGGAGATGGATATTTAGAAGGAGATACGTCAGGAGATGTAGCAGGATATGTAGCAGCATGAGATGCCACCAAAGATTCAGGAGGAGATTCAGCAGCAGGAGATGCAGAAGCACATGCAGCAGGAGATGGAGATTTAGCAGGAGATGCATCAGCAGGAGATGCAGAAGCAGATTCAGCAGGAGGAGATGCAGCAGCAGAACATGCAGTAAGAGTCGATGCAGAAGGTAATAGAGCAGCAGGACATTCAGAAGAAAGAGATGCAGTAGCAGGAGAGGCAGTAGAAGAAGATGCAGCTGCAGCAGATGCAGGAGAAGCAGCACCAGGTGATGAAGAGGCAGGAGATTCAGCAGGAGATGCATCAGCAGGAAATGTAGCAGGAGATTCTGCAGCAG
>JAUNZM010001900.1:0-45545 GCA_033459285.1 Clamator glandarius | reverse complement strand
CATTTAGAATCAAGAATGCGACTTGTGTTTCGCATCATCAATGTTTACTATTAAACATGCAGCTTATGCAACTAATGGGCATAGTCCCGTAGCTACTATTATATCAGTAACTTCAAGGCAGTAGAGTTGTAAGAGCTCAGAAACTCATGACATAGTTCAAACAGACTGGACCATTAGTGCACAAAGCAGATACACATTCATTACAGATGAAAACACATCCTAGTACACATTGTTTGGCATTTCCTTCCCAGTGTTCTCCAGCCCAGTCATGCATAAAGCACACTGCCGCACTGACAGCTTTTAGACATGATAACATGTGATTTTTGACTAATTCTCAGCCACAAAGAAGATGTCAGTCAATAAAAGCTTGAAACATGGTTTGAAAAGCTTGAATTCTCAAGTATGACTGTACACCAATGAGTAGCAGAGTAGGACTTGTAACCAGCAAAACGGCTGTTCACATCATTAATCTAATGGTTAGTGGTTGTCTCCTGTATTCTTCTAGCCATCCCAGCATATGACGTGTCGCATGGTGGAATATTAGTATGTCCAACTTAGAGAAAATATTTTAGAGCAAGTATGTGCTCTTCAGCTTAGGTAGCAGGTGTTTGATCAAGTATATTCTCTCAGCCATTGACAGCTGTGTATTTCCAGAATGCAGATTTGCTCTTATTTTTCTGTATGTTGAAGATAAAGTTGACAAAGAGAATTCTATGTTAAGAGTACAGAAAAAATGCAATGTACGTTACAAAAAAGCCTTCTACCAGATATTGTAATCCAATTTTAGTTAAAATTTAAAATATAATCTGTCATCTTCCACACAGGACAGTGCTTATTTTTGATAACAAAATAACCAGAAAATATATTCTAGAATAATACATATGTGCTTAGTGTACCATCTAAACTCATACATCTTCAGTGATAGCTTGTAATGAGCACCAGTCGATAGAGTCTGAATATGGATATTTGCTTAGATTAAATATACTGTTTAAAAAACAAGAAGTATGTTTGGAAGCATGGAGAGATTGGATAACTCATAACCAGGGGATATTAAATTAAATCAAGAAAGACTGCAAGTAGAAGATGTTCTAAGTAAATGACATTTAATAATCATTCTTATCTCTTCAGAAACAGAGGATAGATATGCTGCATAAATTATTTGCTCTGCTTGCTCTAGTTTTGGCTTGAGTGAATATTCTACAGTCTTCAAACGCACGGAGCTGCAGCTAAAGGCCATCATACAGCAGTCACACCAAAACATTAATCCTATGTATAGTTGTGCCACTTCTTGTACCCTTTTCTCATCTAATTAATGATCCTTCCAGAGTGAGAGCCACTGTTTCAAGAAGAAACTACAGTTTTCATGGCAGCAGGGAGACTGGGCTCTCACACTGACGGAGTCCCTGGCCTTAGCCTGGCATTGAGAGAGAGGAAGAGGAGGGCGTAGAGGAGGATCTCTCTCTCCTGGAGACACCTGAATGCCCCAGTTCCTGAGAGGGCACAGAGGTGGCAGTTAGGGAACTGTTTGTGATTTCTGTTGCTGTTTCAGACTAACCAGATCACCAGCATATTGCTGGATTCCACTAGGCTTTGAGAAATTTGGGGTTTTGAGCCAGACCTTTTGCATTTGATGTCAAGATTTCTAGAATTAATATCTTAATTATTGTTGCTGCTAGCAGGAGTTCTGCTCACTAGCATTAGAGGATTTCAGTATCTTTACTGCACCGTATACTTCTGACAGTGTTTCAGGTGTAGGAAAAATGAGTACATAGATGACAGAGCATAATGTATGGTAGGAAGAACTGATTCCTCTGATCATGTCTAGCCACTGAGACAGAGCGCTTCTTAACTTTGGGGTGCACTTTGTAAAGGCTCAGCAGGCTATACAGGTGATAGAGAGATGCATTTTGAGATGGTGCTCAGCACCTGTCCTGAGATCCTCAGTTCACTCAGGTTTGCAGAGGCCATAGTTGGAGGTGGTTTTTTTTCAGCGGCAGCACCGATTTCCATAATTGCTGATCCCTGCGGCTCATTTCAAAACACACTGCAGCAAATCTCCGTTTCTTCTGGCAAGCTTTTTGTCAGCTGCTGCTGTTCCTAATCCAGTTCACTGTGCAGAAGCCCTGGTGTTAGTCCAGCAGAGTGTTCCATGCCAGGCTGGAATGGCTTGGCTGGGAGGAACTGTCAAAATGAAGGGGTCCAGGGCTCCCCATGCCACCACCAATGGTCACCTCAGACAGTGACAGTGCAGCCTGCAGATTTTGTATTGCTGTGTTCCATCACATTCCTCCTGCTCCTGCCACATCCACATACCTGGAAACCCACAGTTTTTTTCAGTTGCTGTGACAGGGAAAAGCATCCCTCACCTGAGTTAGAGTTCCTTCATATCCTTTCAGCCCTTTTACAAAAGCACCAGAGAAAGAGCGATGTCTCCATTGGATTGTGGCTGTAACTGAGCCAGATCTGCTCCGTGTGATCCTATTGCTCCACTTTTCTGATTGCTATTAAGAAAAGAAGGCAGGGAGCTCTGAGACTTACTTGTTAAACTTTCTTCTGATATTGGTTTATCGATAGTGCACTCTATGATTTTTCTTTCACTTTATAATGACACTTGGTCAGATTAATACATTGTGTCTGATGCAAGTGAAACCTATGGAAGGTGTTTTCTTTTTAAGGTTAAAAAATTAAGCAACTTTAAAAATGTGTTGTTATCAAAACCAATTTTCTCTATTTTGGCCAACTTTGTAGAAATTTGAAGCAGAAAAGAGAAATATAATTGCTAATGAGAAATGTAAGTCAATTAACCTTTTCTTCCAATTATTGTATATTTGCAACCTCCTGCTTGCTGAGGTAAGCATGGCTTCTCACTTTTGACTCTTGGTGGAGTTGGCATTGGTTTGATTGCAGCTACAGATCTCAGTCAGGTGCTGCAATTAATATCCCCCAGTCAGATTACAGCATCTCTTCTGCTTGGACATTTGACAGATTTCTAATGTTTTCTAAGTTTGTTGAGGGCAGGGAGAAAGGAGAGGTCTTACAATTTTTGCCTCTCAAAATTATTACACAATATACAGTGGTTTTGCTTGCAAAATTAATTTTTCTATAGAATTTTATCTCCTATAATCTACCTTCAGATACACCCAAACAACTCAGAAAAACCTACTACTCATCAAAACTGAAAAAACTTACAAATAGCTTATAGCATTTTGCATTAATTTAGATTCTCTTGAAAGGTTTGTGAACTTGGGGAGTTCAGGACATGGTATAAAATGCAGTTTTCACTTGACTCCTGCATCACAGTCTGGGTGAAATTATTAGCTAGACAGCAGGGCAAGTGCCCATCTATGCAAACAGGAATTAAAGTCAACATGTCATTGATATGTTTGCTTTTGTCTGGCTCCATACTTCTAAGTTTTATCTGAGAGCACTAAATCATAGCAATTAAGGCTGTGTAAAGTGCCTCATGAGATCTGCTGTCTGTCTGCCTGTGCTGAGACAGGATTGAATGTATCCTCTGCTTTTCCAAAAGATGCTCCTTTCACCTGTTTTAAAAACTTCTTCTTGCATTTTGCATAAAACTCCGTTTAATATAGCCTAGAATGATATTTGCCTTTTTTTTTTTTGGCAACGTGTTGTTGATTCATATACAGTTTGATAAAACAGCTCCTCTTCTGCAGTATTTTTGCCTAGCCAGTAAGTCCCTATTTTGCATTTGTTCATTTGGTTTCTCCGTACTAAATGTAGTACCCTGCAATTGCTATTACTTTCATCCTATTGACCTTGGTCTATTTCTCTAGCTATCCAGATCATTTTGAATTCTGATCTCCAGTGAAGTGGTGCACGTGCCCCAGTCTGTGCCGGCCCCAATCTCGTACCAACATCATACCCAGATCTGTCATCCCAGCAGTTAACCAAGTTGTTCTGTGAGTAGTCAGGCTAATGAAGTGAGGTTTTGTATGGACTTTTGTTCCACATCCAACTCATCACAGCACTCTCAGGTTAATACAGAGAAAGAAGATTTAACCACCAGGACAAACACAGTGTAACTACTTGTCAAGCGCATAAATGCCTTCTACCCATTTGTGTCCCTGAAAGTAAGTTAAGACTCTGAAAGAGAAATATCTGTAAAAGACATGCAGCTTATATTTTATATGCTGTTCTTCGTTTTAATTTCTCAGGTTCGTGTTTCCTTAGACTATATTGCAAAACCTTGAAGGTCATTTTAATTGCGCTCTTATTTATAAATTGCTTTCTTGGCCACATGGTGCCACTCACAGTAGATTAAACCTGAGACTCTATCTCTGCCTTTGTTATGTGGAAAAGATTGATAAGTGATTTACTCTCTGTAGAACGCTTTACAAACAAGATCTTAGATAAGTGATCAGGAAAAAGATTTTTGCTTATGGAATTATTTTCCACAGAGAACTAATGGATGTTTTTTCTAAACGCTAACATTAATAAGTATGGACCAAATTTTCATCTGGAGTAAATTAGCAGAGTCAATATTGATTTATACCAGTTGCAAATATTTTTCCTGTAATATTTTTCCTTGTACTGTAACTTTCCGTAATGCAAATCCTAATTTCTTCTCCCTGAACTCAAATTCTAAACTCTTGTTATACCTGCATCTGTTTATTTACTTTCTGGTTTGTATTCTTTTACCTGAGTTTATTAACATACTATAGTTTTCTCTCCTATTCAACAGTATGTGCACTGCATGTCTAAGCTCTCGTTCGTAGTCCATGTTTGCTTTCTGTGATAGTGTTGTGTTGAAAATCAATAAAAAGGCAATTTAGGAAAAAATGTGATTTTCTCTGAAGCCTAGTTAAAGAAACTGCCAATAATTAACAAGAGAGGCCAGTCCTGCTGCCTGGAAGCCCTCAGATTTCTTACTGGCTTCAGTAGGATTTAGCGGGGTACGTAAAATCCAGACTATTAATGCGTTGCCATAGCTGGGAACTGAGCCTAAGTAAGAAAATTACACTTGGCTCTGTGCAAATAAGTTCAACTTTAGTAAAAAGAAAATGCTCCTAGCCTTCTCTCAAGATATGAAATACAAGAATATGGTTTTGAAATTCCGGCTCCTAACAGAAGTTCTTAAATGTCCATTTAAAAGGCCTCAGGTTTTGTGGTGCCTACTTGACAAACCTCCACTTCTAGCACCTACTGAGGACAGGGCAGCTTTAACGCAGTTTCCCAGAGTCCCAACAAACTTTGTCACTGGGATGTGCAAATGTCAAGCTCTACACTACACATCACCAGCACAGGTGATTTGAAAGCTTAAGCCAAACTGATGAACATGAAAATTACACTTGAGGAAACTTGCTTTAAGTTTGACTCAAAATATGCACAGCTTAACATAAGTTTTGAGAGCTCTCCATCCCTCTGAAAAAATGTATTAAATAAATCATAGAATCATAGAATCATTAGGTTGGAAAAGACCTCTAGGATCATCAATTCCAACCATACCTGTCTGCTACTAAATCACGTCCCCAGGCACCTCATCTACCCAACTTAAAACACCTCCAGGGCTGGGGATTCCACCACCTCCCTGGGATTCCTCTGCCAGTTCTTGAGAACCCTTTCTGTGAAGAAATTTTTCCTAATGTCCAATCTAAACCTCCCCTGGCGGAGCTTGAGGCCATTCCCTCTCGTCCTGTCCCCTGTCACTTGGGAGAAGAGCCCAGCTCCCTCCTCTCCACAACCTCCTTTCAGGTAGGTGGAGAGAGCAATGAGGTCTCCCCTCAGCCTCCTCTTCTCCAAGTTAAACACCCCCAGCTCTCTCAACCGCTCCTTATAAGACTTGTTCTCCAGCCCCTTCACCAGCTTTGTTGCTCTTCTCTGGACTCGCTCCAGGACCTCAATGTCTTTCTTACAGTGATGGGCCCAAAACTTGAACACAGTATTCAAAGTGCGGTCTCACCAGTGCTGAGTATTTCTTATCTGTTTTAATTAGTAAATGTTATTGTGTGATGAACAAAACCGCACCTGCAGTTCTGTCTATCCCACACACTAACCAGTGCACAGATAAATGCATTTTAATAATTTATTATCATTTAGCTTCAGTGGAGCTCTATTATGCTTTTCATTCTTGCTGTAAATATGTAAAATGCTGTTAATCAAACTTTGTTAGTGAATATTTGATTAATAGCTAGCAGATGTACTTGCCCCTGTGTATGCTGTATTAAATGCAATGTACCAACACATAATTCATTATTTTAATAACACATTGGGCTAATAAATCAAAGGATCTCTTGAGAACGCAACAGCTAGGAAAGAATAGCTGCGCATTGTTTTAAAAATAATAAATTTGTGCGTGTGTTTTTAGTATGCTGTGAACTTGATAATCAGCTACCTATGAGTCCTAATATCGCATTACTGTGGAAACGACTAAGGACTAGCAAACAGCAGGTCATTTCCCCCTGGCCCTGCTTCTGTTAGACAGAGAAGAGAAATCAATCCCAGACCCGAAGACCTTACAAATCCAAAGGGACAGGATGAATAGAGGGTGAGGAAAAGGAACAGCAGGTACTGATGAGCACGCAATACGATGTTTGCAAATATCCTTTTCGCTCTCTGATCTGTGTAGCAGTGTAATTTCAGTCTTGTCAGTGGGTTCAAGTTAGGAAGGTGAGAGCTACCTGAAGAAATAAGAGAAGAGGAAGGAAGTTGCAGTAAATAGCGGAACAGCAGAGAGGAGACAATATTAAGTCAAAACTGGTGTAGGGAGCAGCCCCATGACACCATCAGTGTCCATCAGTGCTTGTCTAAACCGCAGTGCACTGCATTGAAATGTATGAGTGATGCTCAGTTTGAGCAACCTGATATTTTCTGTAATGGGCAATTGCTTACCATCCGAAGTTTTATGTTCAAAATCTTTACTCAGTGTTAATCATTGGCATTCTCTGGTGACAGTTGCATTACCAAAAGAGCCCTTCTGGGTGACATATGTCATTCAGTTCCTGAAACGCTATGCAAAGAACTCTCCAAATGGAATAGCTTCATGGGGGAGGTGAATAACTTCATCCAGCATTAGTTCCAATTATGGAGTCGAAACAGAGAAAAAATGAGGTAAGCTGCACAAATTCTGACACTAAGCAAAGAACTGAGCTTTATTTCCTGGAATCCATAGGAGCATCCCTTCTTCTTCAAACTTAGCAATTTCTAATAGGAAATATCTCTTATTTATAACAATATGGTAGTTGCAGATACACTTATTTGTAAGTGCTCTAAAATGTGTGTATACACATAGTACAATGTATGCATCCAGCAACACAGTTATGTATGTGATTTACTGTTCTCTGATGTATTTCACAGACTGCTTATTTTTGTTGACTGTGGCAATATGTTCGATTCAGTAAGGGGATATAAGATTTGATAGGCCCTGTATTTAATTCTGTAACTTGGTTGAAAGCTACTCTGCTTTGCATTGATTTCCATGTGCAATTAATAGATTTTGTCAGTGACAAATGCATGTAGAGATAATATACTCTACTCATTTCAATCTCACCAGTGTACATTTTAAATCAAAATAGCACCTGAGAAGACCTCCTGAGAAGTGGCGGATTTAATGTGGAAAAGTAGCATTAAGAATTGCTTGCGTAATGCTATAATAATTTGCAGTAGTGAAATAACAAATAATTCCCTAGAGATCTGAGGACCTCAAGAGCTTAGATGCCTTCACATCATCACCATCTTTAAATGGATTTCTTATGCTGTTTCTTGCTCATACTCACAGTGCAATGGAACATCATTACCTGAAGAACAGGGGAAATGTTCCCCTGAAGTGTGCAATGTCTTCACTCCAACATCTCCTCAAGACATGACCCTTGTACAACTAAAAGAAACAGCAGGGTATGTGGTCATATTGATACCCTGAATGGTGCTGGGTCTGAAGTGGGGTTTGAGCCCCTTAAGGAAATGTTATCTACTACTGTTATATCTTCTAAAATTTAAAAATGTGCCAAAATTTCTTTGAAGTCTCTTTTCTTATAATTAACTTTGCTGAAATACTTAATTTTGGCCTTTCTGACATACTTCTATTGTGTCTTTTTGACGGATATTTTTCACTATATAATCTAAAAGTCAGAGCTACTGAAAACTTTTATTTCATAATTCAGGATTAATGTTTCAACCTTTTTCAGCTAATTTTTATCTACAGTTTTCAAGAGTTTGATATTTGTTTGTAACGCAGTTCAATTTTGTCAAATCTATGTTTTCAAACATAAAACTCTTCTATTTAGAAGTGCAGTCCACTCCGATGTGCAGCACCTGTGAAGCTGCTGGCTTTTTCATCTGCCCAATATAGAAATGGACTATGACTGATAAGAGAGTTTCAGCACCACTCCTGTGAAACTTCAGAGAACTGAGACTATTAGGATGTAGACCAAAGTCCTCTCTTGCTTTGTTTTGTCAAAAACATTCAAATAAAAAAGTTCCTTTGTAGCATTGCCTTTGGTATTCTATAGAACTCCCTTTAGAACTGCAGTTCACACTGAACCTTTAATTTCTCTTAGATAGGAAAAAATAAAACTAGTGTTGAAACCCAGACCACAAATAAAAGGATAAATAAAAGAAGAGCTCTGCCTTTTTTCAATCTGTTTATATTCTTACAGAGCTGTTGTTAGTACAATTGCATGTGACTGCCTCTGAAACAGTAATGGATGATGTCTTCGTAGTGCAACAGTGTGACTGGAAATGTTATTCCCAGTTTGCTGACAGATATTCAGAAAAAAAAAAGGTAGAAAAATGGTGAGGCTTATTTCATATAGCATTAGACATATGAAAAATAGATTTCTGGTCTAAATAAGCTAGGGTCCCTCTATATTCAGTGGAGAGAAGGAGACTTCTAGGGATGATTTATCCTGCTTATCTTAGGAGGTATCATTCATCTTGTGGAAGGAGCTTAGACAACTCGCACAAACACCCAGCTTTCAGAGTGTTGCAGGAATCGAGGTGATCTACACAATTAAAACAAGGTTTCCGCAACTGTGGTCTGGTGATAAAGCTATAATTCTCACATCATTCTCCATACCTTCCAGCATACACCTATAGCAAGTAATTTCAGTCACTACTCCTCTGAGAATCTCATATTCTGTAACTCCAGAAGCAGAGTAACTAAATTATGTGGGGGTATTTACCAAACCAGGAGTATATATATTCCATCTGCTCTTCCAAGCCTTCTGTTTCCACACTAAAAGAAGAGCTATGCACCTCTGCCAAGCATTCTAATTTATTTTACATTTGGAGATGTTTTATTGGCTGCATTTTCCCCATGCTTTTTGAATCTTTCTTCATTAGGAGCCTCTAGCATCTGACAGGTAATTTGCCTGCCTAAAGCTTCTTCTATTAACACCACCTTTAGACTGAGTGCATAGCAGGAAAGGGATGTTGTGCCACTTAATGAACTATCTATCCCTCATCTGTTTTCAGGCTGTCATGTGCCCTTCCCACCACTTTCCTATGCCAGTTCTGGGGAAAGGGGAGCTCCTTACACCAGTGTGGAGGTTTCTATTGCTTATCGCATGGATGTTTCTTCCAAACCAGTGTATGCTGCTTGTTATTCAGAAGGATTACTTCTGCAGATGTTCCTATCGCTATGCCCTCCTGTCTTTTCCTCTGTACCTCTCTTGTACATGAACAGATTGCAGTAATTTTTTCCTGGTCTTCCCCTCCAGAGAACTAAATCTCAAGCCAACCCTCTAGATTTTCTTTAGTTGTTCCTAAGCAGCAGTTCATTCAGGCATATGGCTTTCTCTCCTTCCTCCCCACTTGGACAGATGCATTCTCTTGACTAAGTACATTCTTAATCCATGAGAGAAATGACAAAACTTGCATGATTTGTTAAGAAGCAGCCCATCTTTTCTGATGCAGACTACTTGTCAAGTTGCATGTTCCTTGGATGCCATGATTTTCATAACAAGATCAGATGCCATGATTTTCATAACAAGACCAGAAAGTTTATTCTGATTACACTTGAATCCCAGTGTGGCAGGTGCCTGAAATGTCTTACACACATGAAAGGATGGAAGACAACTGCAAGAACCAGATGAGAGGCTTCAAAGTGGAGATGAGACTTCTACGTTTCACATATGGAACTGTGGTCAAAGCACCCTCATTGTCTAATTATAATGTTTGGTTTATAGGTGAATGTCTCAGAAATAACTTATTTGTAATAAGAAATCAGAAATAAGAATAAGAAATAATAATAATTTGCAATAAGAAATAAGAAATCAGAAATAAGTTATTTGTAATAAATATCTGATTAACAGCAGGCATAAAATGCTGAAGGTATATTTAAGCAATCTTACTGAAACCTTTGAAAATACTTCTGGGCTATTTTAAGGTCAGCATTAACCATATTTCTTCAAGTATTCAGGTTCCCATATATTCTTCTGTTATTGTAGGAAGAGAAATGTTAATACATTCCCTGGTTGTGTGAAAATACGCTTTCTTGCACTTACGTGATTTTTATTTGCTCTTCTTCTAATAGGTTTTCTCAAACTGGAGGTACCATGAAAAGATGCATAGTTATGCATGCATGCAATGCCCACAGGGAAACATGGGAAAGTTTCACAAACTGAGCTGAGCGTGCATGCACATAGGCAGGACTTTTTGTTCAGTGTTGTCTGTCTCTCTTCCTGACTTGCAAATGAATGGAAGAGTCTGTCTCTAAACCCTTCATTCTTCACTATTCACTGTAGCTTTTCCCAACCTAATGATTACAACCACGATTCTAATATGATACCCTGGTCTTTCTCACTATAAGCATCCCACACACATTCGTGCTTCCCACTGTGACAGCTGAAGGAGCAAGAACGAGCATGGGCCTAATCTAAGCAGAATCAAATTGGTTTATTCAAGGGCAATACAGTTTTTGACATAAGAAACTTTTCTTGTGACAATGGGCTGTTGGCTAACATTCAAGGTGATCTTCCCTGAGCCTCATTAAGCTGTCTTCAGTAGTTAGCTTTAAAATGGGAGGCTGGTGGCTTCCTAGCTGTCCGAAAGAAGAAAGGATGAGATTCATCTCTGCTTGCAGTTCTTTTGTGGCTGAGTAAAATGCCCTAACTGATATTCAGAGTGGCTGAATGCAGAGCAAAGAATGCTGGCTCCAGTGAAGTCTACACAAGAGAGATAAACTCTGCTGAATTAGCTCTTCAAATATTTTGGAACCCTGCTGTATTAATAGGCTTATTTTTCAGCATGACCCTGAACAGACTATTGGTGTGTTTAAGGCACACAGTAAAAGAAATGGAAAACTAATTTTTTTCTGGGCACTAGAATCAATGGGGCTGCTACTGTGACCTTCAAATCTATCTTGGACTAAGAGCTTTGGATTATAATGAGATCTTATTTTATGGGTGGGCAGGAGGAAAAGCTTGTGTAGGAAGAACTTAGCTGGTCTGTGGGATTCACAGCACTTGGGCTGTCTGAAGCAAGAGCTCTCAGAACTGTGATTTTTCTCTGTCTTGACTGCTGAAAAGCATCTAGAAGAGGCAGAATTAAGAAGGGTGACATTAGCCAACATTGCCAAATCCCAAGCCTAGCCAGATTCTCTTCACCTCTTTAAATAATTGAAACAATGGAGCTGAACAAAATGCATGTCCCAAGCAATTAAAAGCCTCCTTCTTTTCAGACATTACATGCAGTGTCTGTTTCAGATAGAGGATTCCAAGAAGGGGGGAACAGAATGAATACACAAGGAGAGTGTGGAGGCAGCGTGCTGGCTCTGGGCCTTAACCAGAGGAATGGCACAGAGAAGTTCACAGAGGAAATCTCACAGACAGACAGATATTAGTATCCCTTGTATTTGATGTTGCCTTTCTGCTTATAGGAGAATTTTTTTCTCATATACTCCTAATACCACTCTGAAACTTGACAGTGCATCTCCCCAGTGCCCTTCCTAGAGGTGGAGTGTAAGAGTGTTGGCTTAGGGCTTTGGGCCAAAAAGAAGTTCTTTCAGCTTTATTTTGAGTATCTGAAGTCAGATTGGCTCTTTAAGCTGCCTGTGTTTTCTGGAATTCACATCCTCTGTTATTACTGTTCACGGCATGTATTGAAAGCAGCAAGAAATGTAAATTGAATTAAATTAAACAAAGTAGCCTATCGCAGATACCTGGCTAGGGTAGCCCCTCTAAAGTCACCTGAATGCACTGCACTTGCATAGTGGATGCATGATGGATTCAGAAGCACAGGAATTCTTCCCAAAAGAGTTATTCTTATCCTCGAAATGTTATTTATTTGAATAGGAATGGGTCTTTCAGCTATAGCGATATTCTTCAAACTCCTGCATTGTGATACAATATTGCTCTTTTATTAAGCCATAATACTGGCAGATTGTTTTAAGACTTATGCTGTGAATCTCTTGCAGATGAAAAGCTGCAAAAGAAATATCTGTACAATGAGGAGATTGTAGGGTGCTTTTCTGCACAACTTTATCATTCCAATGGTCTGGAGGATCTGGATGATTGAAAACCAACAAGTAAATAAAGGCACATCTATTAGATACCCAAGTGCTGGGTAACTATTGAGCCCTGGGAAGGAATGTTTAAATGATCATGTGAGGCTAAATGGTACAGCATGGACTGAGTGACTGAAACAACATCCTAATCAAATCTGACAGCTATATTGCATTATAATTACTGACTGCCAGAGGCGCTTTTTAGACTATCAGTACTTTTGGGATAGTTTGCATCTAAATTAAAATTGAACTTCAAAGCATTTTGATGGGGATGTGTTTCCAAGGAGTTTCAAAAACTTGAAAGACACTAAGTGATTAGCATTATGCACTGGTTGCCACTGTAAAAAAAAAAAAAAAAAAGTAGCAGCCACACTGATAATCAGAAAGTGGTATCTTGAATCTTATTAATTTTCTTGTGAAATATTTATGGATTTTTTTGTTCCAGTCATGTACACTTCTCTTCAAATGTTTATTTAGCTTCTCTGTAAGGGAAAAAAAAAATTGAGAGAAAGAGAGAAATCTGGAAAATCTCCAAGGGTTAGCTCACGAGCAATCTGTTTAGATGTCCTCTTCTCAACCAAGTCCTGCTCTGCTAAATATTTATGGCAATGTTTAACAAATAAATCTCACCCACCGCCCCATTTCCAGTAAAGCAGAAGATTGAACTGCTTTAAGGGAGGATTGCCTGTTTTTTTGTCATGAGGGGGAAAGAAACTCCATGAATATATGTTAATTTCTGAAAAAGATAAAGCAAGGAGCTGCAACTGCAGACGTCTGTCTGTCTGTATTACAGATGTTCTGCCTGAAGCTTCTTTTCTGATCCCATCTCTAGACAACAGCAACAAAAAGAAGTTCACAGCTCCAAAGTGTTTTCTCCTTCTTGCTCTACTGTATAACCCTTCATTTGAAGCAACATGCAGATTCTCAGGACTTAATCCTGTCTTCAGATACATGCATGCATCACTTGGCACATTGGACAGCCAGCCAGTGTGTCAGCCAGCAGCAGAATCAAAATGCATTGCAAGGCAAGCTGTTTGCTGGAAGGAGAGGATAGGATCCTGGTATACTAGAGCATTTAGGTACCTAAATCTGGCTCAGATGACTCCTCTGCTAATTTCAAACAGAGGTTATATGCTCTAAATATCTGTATTTGTATGCCAGTTTCTTATCAGATCCTGTGCTTTGATGTGACGCATTCTAAAATTAAAATCTCTACTGACTTAATTGTTTTTCCTTTGTTTTACCACTTTGTTGGTTTTAAATCCTTAACGGATGGCCTGGTGAGACAGAGAACCCTGTGTCAGACCAACACTCTCTGTTCAGAAATGGCTAAATTTGCATTCTTCAGAAGAATGCAGTCAGATCACTATGAGATACAAGGATTGTATTTTTCCAATTTGTGGCCAAAAACAATGACTAGATGACTTACAGGAGGATTTATAGGTTTTTAAAATTTAATTGAGTTTGATGACTGTAGGTGAAAGAAATACTAGTTGTATGATTCAGGATTGTACAGCTTGGCCTCCAGTACTGTTGATTGCTATCTGTGAGCTCCATTAAGATTTTTTTGCAGGCTACAGGATCTGTGTGAATGCCTCCACAGTTAAAACCTGCCCGGAGAAGGACCTGGGGGTGTTGATTGACAGGCGACTGAACACGAGCCAGCAGTGTGCCTGTATCAGAATCAGCCTGGCCAGCAGGTCCAGGGAGGTTATTCTGCCCCTGTACTCAGCACTGGTGGGGCCACACCTTGAATTCTGTGTTCAGTTCTGGGCCCCTCACCACAAGAAGGATGTTGAGGCTCTGGAGCGAGTCCAGAGAAGAGCAACGAAGCTGGTGAGGGAGCTGGAGAACAAGTCTTATGTGGAGCCATTGAGGGAGCTGTGGTTGTTTAGCCTGGAGAAGAGGAGGCTGAGGGGAGACCTCATTGCTTTTTACAACTACCTGAAAGGAGGTTGCAGAGAGGTGGGTGTTGGTCTCTTCTCCCAAGTGACAGGGGACAGGACAAGAGGGAATGGCCTCAAGCTCCACCAAGGGAGGTTCAGATTGGACATTAGGAAACAAATTTCCACAGAAAAGGTCATCAGGCACTGGCAGAGGCTGCCTGGGGAGGTGATGGAGCCACCATCCCTGGAGGTGTTTAAAAGATGGGTAGACGAGTTACTGAAGGATATGGTTCATTGGCAGATAGGGATAGTTGGACTCAATGATCTCAGACATCTTTTCTGACCTGGTGATTCTCTGATTCCATAATTCTTTATGCCTGCCAATAGTGTGTCAGTCTGTATAGATTTGTTGTATGCAGAATGTATGTAAATAACTTATGCTGAGGAATTTGAAACTTACTTACCATTTATCAAATAGGTGCTTTTAACAAATATCTTGCCATTTCTGTGCTAATGCACTGATTTCCATCTTGCCAACTAGCATGTTAGGAACACCTCTTAGAAAAAGATAACGTTTCTTTCATAGTTTCATTATTATTACTTTATTGCCATGGCTGTCTTTGGGTGTTTGTGTTTATTTGTGATAATTTATTCATTGCTTCATTTACAGATAGTGCATGTTGTTAATGGCATATGGGAACTCTTCCCCACAATTTAAACCTGCCAAATGAAAGCGCGCTTCCAAACTGCATCATCCCCTTTTTCTAAACCAGAGACTTCATTCTAGCAGAATTAGTTTGCAGACTTTTTCAGAGAAAGAGAGATGGCCAAAAACTAATGCATTTTCTGAGAAAACATTTACTTATTTACAACAAAATGTTGAAAATTCATCAACCATAATGCCCTCATTTTTATCAAAAGGACATGTAGAAATATGCAAGCAACACAGACGTAATTTGCCCACCCCACCACTGTAGTTGTACATGTGGCCACATATAGCAAGTACACACATACACTCATTTAGATAAATACAAGCAAAATTTTAGACTCCTTCAGCTGCAGATCCGTAAAGGCTCAACAGTGAGAGCTGAACACCACAAACTCAGATTTCAGTGGCAGCTTTGTCAGCTTTAATTGCAAGTTAAGATGTTATGCACTTACACTTGGAAAGATTAAAGATACGTATTTAGCTTTCCTAGTGCTGACTGGATCATAGTAAAGGGAACTTATATGGGCCCTGCTCACAGTATATATGGTTACAATACTGTTACCCGACAGCAGGTGATGAGAGTGCGCAGTAACGTCACTATCCAGAGGTTGTACATAAACCAGCCTTTGCACATTGCTCATTAGATCTCACTTTGGAACCCAGTTACTCCTCATTTGAGAGAGCTGCTTCATAGCAAACAGCCTCACAGACAGAGAGAAGCTGTTTCTTGCCTGGCTCTGCTAAGCTTTTTCTCTAAGTTGACACAGATACTGTGACCCAGAAGCACAGCAGGATTTTATTTTTCATAATTCCAAGTGTTTTTTACTGTTACAATTACTCCCACAAATCATTGCTATGGGAGCTCTTTTCACCAAGAAATGACAAGTTATTAAAGAAAAACGCTTGAAGACATTTAGATGGAAAGCTGGTATTCCCATTTACCCTTTGACACCGTATCAGCCACTCTCGGAGACAGAGTGAGGCAATTTTTCCAGAGCTTCTCTGCTGCCCTCCCTCTCTCTCCTCCACCCACTTTTCTCTATCTTACTTACTGCATGGAAATTCAGAACATTTCCCCAGAAACAGAGTTCAGATCTGAAGCCTGGATATGTATGTGCTGGTAGCTTGTAATTCTTGACATACTTCTGGTGGCTTCAAATAGTATCTGCCAACTGCTGGCCTGGAAGCAGCAAGACTGGCTCATAGCTCCAGTTTCTGAAGAAGCACCAACCTGTGGACTGTCCTACCTAGTGAAAGCCATTGAGTTCAAGGCACTCAAGAGCTCTGAAATGGGTATTTGACATAAGAATTTCCAGCCGGGACCATATCTTGTACCTTACTCCCACTCTGGTATTTCACTTGGTACTGATGTACCTGCACAGCTTTGGAAATAACCTATGATTGACTGAATTATGGAAGACAGATTTCCATGTGCCAGGGTTATTTCTACTGTGGCACATCCCTTTGTTATGTCTGTTTTCTCCTGTTTCCATTCTGCTTAAGCAGTTCAAGAGGCAACAAACATAAAAAGCCATGATTATAAAGATACGTCCCTCTCATTTTGCCCAACACACTCCTGGGTGCAGTGGAGACACATGGAATGGGCATAAAACCTTTCCCTTTTAGCAAACACTGTTTCACTGAGTAGAACAAACCTCATGTAAATGTTTTAGCTATTAGCAGCTTTTAAGAGAACTAGTTGCAACCAGTTGTTTCAACTGGTTAACACTGTATATACACAAATATTATGCTTTTGATTTCTGCAGCAATGTTATGCAACATTTACATAGCACTTTCCCAAAGAGAGGTCCATATTTACGTGTAAAATGTTACTATAAACCTATTCTTACTCCTAAAATGGAACACACAAATCCAGAATTACCACTCTGAATACAGAGAAAAGTGAAGGATGAATCAAACTCCCTGTTGTTAATTAGCTACTTGTACCTGGGTTACTTGCCTTTTAGGGGAACATTTCTTCTAACAGAACCTAGATAACTGACTTTTGGCAGTCAACATAGAATAAAATATATCAGAGCAGTGAAACTCTGAATTTCTGTTGGCACCATCATAGACTGAGTCCTTGGGGACATATGGGGTGCACTAAGTCAGAATAGATGCAGTGATGCTCTTCATGTCTGCTGGCAGGGAAGTAATTGTAGTAGAAGAAGAAGAAATCACCAACTTATACTGGCATGTTCTTCTGCTTAGATTTATAAATGTAAGAATCCATAGCCAGCAAAGACATGGCAATAAGTGAAAGCTGATTTCAGGCAGCTATTTCTGAATGAGATGTGGTGGTGACAACACTCTCTCATGTCATTCGGCTACAAATAGTTGCTATGAATGTATTCCAAAATAATAAAATAGCTGTTATCCCCTGAAGTTTTCTGGCCTGCTGTGGCACCTAATAAAACATTTTAGAATGTTTTGGTGATTATAGTAAGCAACTCAGACTTAAATGCTCTCAGCTGAGTTCCTGGTTTGCCACAGACTTCCAGTCTGACCTTGGATAAATTGTTCACTGTGCCAGACAGAGGTGTTTTGAGGATGCACTGTTAAGCCCGTAGGAGGTCCACAGATATTGGATGGTGCATAAAATAGCACAATAGTTACAACTTGGAACTGGCATAAACTCCTTTAAGTGGAATCTCTCGCTCAGAGGAGAACATATTTACCTACACCTTGGGAGGAACTGCTACTTAAAGGTGAAAGATATTGAAAGGTGTGCTTAGAAAGTCATAGAAAATTGAGGAAACAATTCTTATACATGACTGCAAGTTCATACCAATCAGAACCTGCACCTGCATTTTGGGTGTTGTGGCAGTTTGAGCTTGGCCGGCCACCAATGCCCACCCAGCCTCTCTCTTGCTCCCACTTCTCAACAGGACAGGGGAGAAAGATGAAAAGTCACATGGCTTAACACAAAGACAGGGAAATCCCTCAAAAATCAAAGGGAACAGGGGTTGTGGTCGATCCATGACAGCTCCCCTCTGGCGCTCCCTCCTTCTCAAACCCTTCTTGGCTCCCCCAGGTCTCTCCCTCACAACTGCAGAAGACTCTGCCCTGGCACCCCCAGCATCTCCCCCCCACTCTGACCTGGGTGCTCCCAGGGCTGTTTATCACACTTTTTCCTCACTCTGTGCAGCATTTTACCCTTTCTTACATTTGCTTTCAGGAAGGCTGCACCGGCCTTGCTGAGGGGCCTCTGGAACCGGAGTTGTCCTCTCCTCGCAGAGGATCCTGCAGCCCCAGAGCCAGCGCCCAGGTGCAGGAACCCAGTGCTGTTGTACATTGAGGAGGAGCTGGTGATCGTAGCTGCTTTTGATGACTCTGCTGGTGAGGCATGAACAATAAATCGATACTTCTTCATTTTACTCAATAGTCATTTCATGTGCATATGTTTCTTCAGGAGAAGTAAATAGCTTCTGTTGAGAAAAAACTCTACAGGGGATAAAGGAGCTCTGTTGATCACGACTAAGTGTCCCTGAATGATTGATTTTTAAAGTGTTTTGTCCTCAGGGATTCTGCTGATGTTAATACTAAACGTACTAAATGCTAATAGGTAATAATATATTGTCTTAAGGAATAAAGTACTATCAACTTCAAATCTCAGAAGAAAATACAAGCGATTCCAGATGCTTGGGGAAAACAGTGCTGTGGCATTGGCCTGGGGAAAATTGAGTGGTGAAAGATCTCAGATAGAAGAGGTCTTTCAGTCCTACCAAGATGAATTTGTTAAGTAAGTATAGATGTATAGATGTATATATGATATAGATGATATATAAAAGTATAGTATAGATGTATAGATGATTGATAAAAGAGGTTGTTTATAGGAGCAGTTTGTTGGGGATAAAATAAGAGCTAGGTCTCAAGTCTGCAGTTATCTGAGTTGCACCTGAACACAATGACATGTTCTATGTAATGAGGCTGCCCTTGCCCTGTTTTTATAAGACTGTGTAGAGTGACTCATCTCAGATACAGGTAGGCACCAAAGCTTGCAAGCTGGCTACCTTGCCACAGTTGGACATTCCCATATGACTGTCACAGTGTCCTTAGCAGCATTTTGGAGAGCACCGTGTTTCAGAGAACAAGCTCGGTGTAACAACAAGGAGAGTGGGTGTTCAGAGTGGCCCACACATGTATCCAGGATAATTGATGGATCCTCATGGGATCATGAGGCATTTCAGGTCCTGTTCATCCTTTATGTTACCATTAGACACTTTTCCAGTTCAACACACGTTGGGTCTGAAATGTGGAAAAAATGAGCAGTAGGAAGAGCGAGCAGAGCCTTTCTTTTGAGTATGGAAATTATTCTTCAAATGTCTTTGTTGACAGCTGGCGTGGCACAAAATAAACACAGGTCTATTTGCAAGTAAGCAAGAATTAGCATAAACAGCAGCTGCTGTATTACCAAAAAACATGTAACAATAAAGAATTTTTTTCTGCCTTCAGAAACAAAAGTAGGTAAAAAGCCCACATGAAATAATGAGTTAGTTAACCACCTGTTAAAGTTCTGAGTGCTGGCAAAATAAAAGAGCTATTTGTTGATGGCATAAGCATTTTTCTGAATCAGGTTTTCTAATTAAAATTGAACCTATCCTTATGATAAAAAAAAATGCAATGCAGTATCAAAAATGTCCTGTTGTTCACCCCTCATCTCTCCCAAATCAGGAGACTTCCTACATTTGCCTTTTCAGTTGCTTTCTTGCTGCAAACTGATAGTTGTTTTAAATTTTTCTGAGATTGCTTGTATGTGATATTTGCTCCTTCTTCTCCAGATGTATAGCACATGAAGTCAAGTCAGTCCATCAGGACATATAATTGTATTTATGGCCAAATCACATTCATCAGGATAAGTTTATGGTCTTTTGTCTCTATTTCTTTCTCTGGTAAAAGCTAGTTAATGGCATACTCAACAGCATTGTTATATTTTAATAAAAACTAATGGTCCAATGCACTGAAATGCAGAATCAACAGAAGAAGCAATTTTAAGTGCACAATTTTAGATTGATGATGCTTGAATTTATTGCTTAATCTGTTTCCCATAGAAGGTAGCTTACCTGTTCAATTAACTTTCCGGCTTAATTTATGCATCCAGCTATCTGCAAGTTCTATATGTCAGCTGACCCTCTTTGTACTTCAGCACTGTGGTCTACATCTGGTTTTCATTTGTTTGGAGCTGTAGCTATTTGTCCCTAAATTTTTCGGTTAGTAGGGTACTTCTTAAAATGAAAACACACTAAGTAATAACCCTATTTAGAATTAATATAGAGCTTTATATCTTCAAAAACTTAGTTCAACATAAAGCTCAATACATAGTATCTTGAAATCAGTGTGAGTCTTCCCACCATAATTTTTGGATCAGAATAGTTCTGAGTCAGATCCTGATACTGCTGCTAGCAGATTATTCGTTTTGTTTCTCGAGTCAATAAAATTAGTTGAGTAAATTCTTACTTCTACTCAGTAAATACATCAGAATGTTTCTAAACAGACATCTAGTCCCCAGGAGGGAGTGTGAGGGGGTGCACACACTACTAGGTCTGGTGATGAGCCATGTAAAGACTCTGTATAGACACCAGGATGACAGTTAGGAGTTTCTTACTTCACGTCCCACATTCTCTTCATTCAGATGTACTTCACTTTATCGCAATTTCTAATTTTAAGTATGGGTTTTGTTGTGTTCTTATCAGTAGACACTTGCTTTTACTGGTAAAAGATTTTTGACACACTGTCAATATTTTGTATGGAAAGGGTTATGTGGACTATGAGGAACACTTTTGAAACAATTCACCTTTTTCATTTGATCACAGTTTCATAGTTTTTCTTCTGTTTCTGCTGTTAGCTTTTGTTTTCAAGGCAACCATATTTCAAAAGTGTGGCATCATTTTGGTGGTGAAATATTTTGGAAGCTTTGGAAGTAAACAACATACATAAATTTTTCAACAGTACGTTTCTTTAATGAGTGAGGAGAATCAGATCTCACAGTTGGCATAAAGAATGGGCCAATTTTTCTTCAAGACTAGTTCTTGAAAGTACAGTTCTGTTTGGCTGTGAGTTTTTTGAAGAAGAAAAAAAGCCCTGCTATTCACAGAGCTGGAGACATTGGCATCTCAGGCACAAATGCCATAGTCATATCTGTCAGCTGGTTACCTTCATATCTGCAAAAGTATCTGATCATATGAGTCTTTACATATGTGGAATAAGACATTGAGTCTTTACGGCTTTTTCTGGCTCCATAATAAACTGAAATGTGTGAAGACTTTACTACCCTAAAGCAGACCTCATTGTGATAAAATGCTGTCTATTTTATTCTAGATGAGAACATTATTATCCCTCTCTACTTACAGTGCTCTGGACTGTGATCCTTTCACTTCTTTCAAACAGCACATCAGTCCACAAACAGCTGTTTATAATCTCTATGGAGCTGCACTTGGAACAAAGTAATTTGCATAGGAGCAAAAGTATCATCATTTGGTCTCCTTCACTTAACAACAGCAACAGCAGTTGAACAAGATCTGCTCAAATCATAACTCAAAACGGGGAACATTTGCCTTTCCTATTTCTATTTTATATCAGGCAGATATCAGTCCCATACCAGATTTAAGCTCAGACTGGAAATAGAAGAGTTAAAATATTGCCAGATCACTGTATGGAACAGATAAAATAATCTAGGTAGGAAAATATGTTAAGGTGTGGGATAGGGAGCAAAAGAACTAAGACATGAATTCACAAAAGATATTCAAGATTTTCTTCTGATTTTAGTCAGTTCAGCATGTTACACATGGATTTAATTCTTCATTGCAGTCCCTGAAGTATCTGATGTGACTCAGCACAGCCAGTGCAGACATCTGTTTCCTGTCATGCGCATAATTCTTTCTTCCCACTTAAGATTAGTGGGACAATGATCACTTTGGTGATTTGTTGGGGTCAGAAATTAAACTGATGATTTGCCAAATAAGCAGATATAACACACTACGAATACCAATGTGATCTGTGTCTGGACACTGGTTTTCTCTCCCAACTGAGTCTTCTAGTTGAATTCCTGCTCCTCTCTGAGTTTTCTCTTTGAGTGCTGCTCTGCTAGATTTTTTCTTTGGCCTCTCTTTTCTTTTTTTTTTTTTCCCCCATTTTCCTATCCACATTGTCAGTGTTGTGTAGCAAACAATAAAAACCTTATGTTCTTGGATCTCAAGCAACTGAGCTTCTCTACCCCACCCATTAATCTGTCCTTCAGTCCTGCACTAAAAGAGGAAATCAAATATTTTTTTCTCACACGCTTCAGATTTAAGCTCCTCTACAAATGTCAACTGATGCAAAAATTTCACACACTATCATTGTCTAAGAAACATCAAAGAGTGTCTTTGTTTTGCTCGGGCAAACTCTGCCTCTCACTGTTCACTCAGGTGCTGAAGTTTTAAGTTGGCAATATTGTTGAGCTGATGCAGCACCATCTCTCACTAGACATTATAAAGGTGTATTTTGAGGAGAAAATTATAGCTGGCCAAAACCAAGGTGCTTTCTTACTCTTGGAAAGGAAATGTGTGGGGAGTACAAGCTTTTTGAACGCATATATCAAGAGGTGGGTGAATGACAGGCTCACAAAGGCAGACACACACACAAGAGATGGGTCTTATTTACAAGACTATTGCAAGATGAGATGTAATTTCTATAGAGAGAGTTACGCCATCCTGCTTTTCTGGAAACCCATTCTTCCATCTATTCTCCTCAAAGTTGCCTCTTCAATCTAAGTACTCTAAGTCTGGAATGAGAAGGGTTTTGACTGGACAATGCAGGCCTCTGGTATAGAAGAATTAATTTATATGCTTCTCATTTTTTAAAAAAACTCTATTTTTAACAGTTATATTTTACTCAGGAGTATTGGATTTGTATTTTTGGGTCTGTTAATGACTTTAGATAAGTTTCTTAACAGTTGTGCCTCAGTTTACTTTTCAAGAACAATGTTCTTTATTGTCATTCTTTTACATGTGGTGAACTGCTTTCAGAAGTGCCCATATAGAGCCCATCACAAGTTTTAGAAAGACTGAAACCCTTCCAGAAGAGTAGAGGTTTATTCCTTACTGCCACCAGAAATAAGGGAAGTCTCTCCTCTTACTGCATCTCAAGGACATTTGGTTTCTTATTACCACAGGAAAAATCCACAGCAAACCACAGAACTGCACCCCAGTGTCCTGAATCCTAGTGCATTAACCAGACCAAAGCTTCTCCCTTCTCAACTTCTGTTTATTTTTGCAGTTGTGCTCTGCAATGTATTTGATTTTCATTGAGTTGTTTACTTCAGTACATCTTCATGCTGTGATCTTCCGTAATCCATCATTTCCTTACCCCTTAAGAGCTCAACGAGGGCAGGAGCTGGCAAGACACGGCAGTGCAGACACAGGACAGTTACTTTGTTCATATTTTGGCTTTTCTTGCTCTTTTGTGCTTTCCCTTCCACTCTACCAGTCATTCAGTCAATGTTTTTATTCTGCTGTCTAGTCTTCCTTCAGTGAATAACTTCGCTGTCTGCTGGGGTCCTAATAATTCACTGCTTTTTTATTTTAATGAAAAAGCTCTATTCTCTTGATATCAGGCCTCCCAGAGCTGGGAGCATGCAAGCCCCGTCTCATCTGCTTGTTCTCTGAAACCCATATTCCGCAGGGAATCTGAAATCTATTATTCTTCCCCCTCTGCCTCTGGTGCCGCAGCCAGTCTTGAAAGGAGGCCACTTGAAAAGAGAGAACAGCAGCAATATGGCTTATGAATTCCTAGCACATCGCTTTACCCTGAAGGATATATTAAACAATAAACGTTTTTTAAACAAAGACCTCTAGTAACCTCACCACAGGCACTGACTCTGCTGATATATTATTAATTTTAGGCACTACCTTCAAATTATCCGACTGAAATACCACTTGTCTGCTCTTAACGCTTGGTCATCGGAAAGCTGTTGCCTCATTCACAGATGCTGCCTTGCTTTTTTTTGTCTGACTGTTTAAAGAGTATAAACTTGAGTTTCTCTAGGTGACGGTGGCCCAATAATTCAGCACAGGAAAGAAACATTCTCATTCAAGCCCACAGAAAAATCATGAGAATAAATACTATACAAAATTAAAATATTATTGAATATGACAAGTCACACTGCTGGTAAATAATAAATATATTTCCCTTTTCACACTAAACATGCAGATAAGCTAATTTATCTTCAACTTTCCTCAGACTCTTATTTTTATTGTCCAAAGGCAGTAAACATTCATCATTTGTCTTCAAGGGATTGTGCCATGCATTTAAATAGGAGAAATGTTTCTGATTAGCACTTGTAAGATGATGGATATAATTACAAGGCGATATTTTAAAAACATTAGGTTTTGTCTGAACCATGCTTCCACAATACATGGGGTATGTGTGCGTGTGTGTGTAATTTGAATACTCAAAGTTCCTACATTCGGGAGTCAAGACCTCTTCTCATTATCATCATCAGGAGCAGGTCTGGACTCATGGTTCTCTTCCCAAGGTTATGTGGCCCCGTGCATTTTCTGGGCAGGGAAGCTTTGGCTGAGTGGTGGGGGAGATCACAGCCGTGTTATAACCAAGTCTGGGCTGGCTGAGCTGGCGGATGAAGGTCTGGAGGTCCCAGGCTGCTGCAGGGTCCCACCAGTCATAGACTGAGAAGTAAAAGATACTAACAGACTAAGCCTCATTTAAAGGTGTTTTTCATGGCTGTGGGTGGTGGCTGGCTTTATATTTTTCTATCTGAAAGGCAGAAATTGCTCAGCAGCTCTTTCTTTTCAGAACCTAGGGGAGAAGAACTGCTTGCAAATTGCCTTCTAAGACCAAACTGCACAGCAATTTGAGGAGAAACTCAGGCAACGACTCCGGGAGTAGTAAGGCATGATATACTCTTTTAAACCCACACAACTGGAGTTGAAACCCTTCTTTTTTAACTACTGTGCTTGGTAGTTTGAGTGAGGAGAAGAGAATGGCAAGTGCTCCCATAGAAAAGGCCACAAGATGTTTTTTTCCCTTCTGGTATATTTTGTAACACTTCTAGATTAAAAATAAGCTCAAGACTTGTGGTATTTTTTTCATGGTGAGGAGAGCAGGGGTGGGAGGACTTGCAATTAAGCATTAATTATGTCATAATACAGCTGTATAAATTGAAATAACCCTATAGTTGCAACATTTGAGCAGTGGAGTTTATAATCAATGTTAATAATCCCTTCCATAAATAGCTAAGCAAAGCTGAATTTCATTGAGTTACCCCCTGCATGTGACTTAGGAGGGAAGGCTCATCTGCATCTGTTTTATCTGAGTGTAATTTTTTGATGCTTTTTCCCGAATGTGACCCTGCTAAACAGCTGTTTGAAAAGGTCTTCTGGATCATAGTGCTGATATTATTTAGGATGTAACATGCTCATTATTGTTAAAATAAAAATCACAAAAATACTTCCAACATGATGAATGGGTCTCAAGAAAACCTAATGTATTTCAGGGCAGTTTTAGTTGCCCTGGATTTTGGGAAGACAGGGCCCTCTCCTGAGGATTCAACAGTATTAACTAGAAAAATTCCTAGAACTGTGCTACTGGAGCCACATGACTAGATTACAATCCTATCTGTGATACATTTGTGTCTTTATTTTGCCTGTTAGGCAGAAGGTGAATTATTTCCTTCCTTTGATGTGTTGATAAATACACTATTAAACATCCAATAGCTTTCTCTGCATGAAGGAGTATCAGAAAGCTGTAGAGCTGCTGCTACCTCCACGTTCCCTGTTCCTCTGCAGCCTTGAACTGCAACTTACTCTGCTGTGAGGAGAGGAACATCATCATTCCTCCATAGTCAGGGGGTAGTAGGCGCGGTCTGATCTCTTAATGGGTTTCTGATGCAGTTATCGAAAGGACGAGCATGCCTATCGGCACGGAGATTTAAGGAAGAGTTGTACAGCTCGCATTCGTTGTACAAACTACAGAACCAAACTTTCCCAGAGTTCAGCTGTGTCCCAGGCCTGTCGTAGGCGTAGATGTTGCTGCTTCATTGCAGTCATTAACTCGTACCTTTGCCTGCTGAATACGCTCTTAAGTTTCAGATTTACAGAGTGGTAACTATCTTAATCATATTATAGTACAGAAGAAACTTCAGTGAGGGAAATAAAACCGCACTATCCTTGTTGGGCAAACTTTATTTCCTTTAATGTTCTGTGTTTGCGTCTTATTGCCTGGACCTCTCCCACTAATAAGCTTTTAATGACTGTTCCCACTGATATAATAGCAGCAGATTTTTTGCATGCTGTCTTTGTTTCCAGAATAAAATCAATTAAGCTCCTTGTCTTTCTGACCCTACCTTGTATTAAGGCTTAGCACAACAATTAGGAGCACATTATTGTGTTCATTCTTTTATCATTTTGGTTCCACAGATATTGCAGCAAGTCAGATGTCAATGCCAAGATGAACTTTGATGCAACACAATGTAGAATGTGTATTAAAAGTCTTCAGTGAGCAAATTACTATGCTTATATGACTTACTTTTGCAAAAGTGATTTAATGAGCCTATGATGCTTTTCAACAGCCTTCTTGATTTTTTTTATAAGTATTTCAATGGACAAAGTTATAAATTTGTAGCAGGCAATTTTCACATACTCAAAAAATAAAGGTGTTGGTAAGTTTTTGTTGCTTGTTGAAATATTCTGTTTTCAAATTAACTTACAGAAAGTTTAGCATTTTAAATGGAAAGTTTTCAAATATGAATTTCTGCAGAAAGCTAGGGATTTTTTTCTGCCAAAACTGCATCAACTTATTTTTACCAGCTTTAGAGAAAATGTTCTTCAGTTGCTATAGCCAATGGCATAATTATTTCATTGCTGCAGAGAAAATCAGCACTCCCCTTTGCATTTTTTTTAAAAATTCCTTTAAATTTAACCAGGTTATGGGGCATAATTGATCAGCTCCTGCAATCTTTTGCTGCTAATTGGCTAGATGTCAGATGATAAAGGGTTCCCACCATTTCACAGGAGACACTTTGTATGAGATATTTCCTTTTCTCATCAAATGCAGCACATGTGGTTCTTCTGTAATAAGTCCTGTGAGCAATCGGGGGGAAAAAAAAGGGATAAAGAAGCATCTGAATTTAGTTTGTTCACTTGTGATACAGAAAAGTAGTCTTGTCTTACAACTATCAAGAATTAATTAAATAGGAAAAGAACAGAAATAAATTGAATTGCAAACTTGGTCATGTTATTATCAATTCTGCCTTGGCAGTTTCTAGAATGTTGAATAAATTGCTCTGTTTGCTGTGATAGCCTCTGTTGAAAACTTTGGTGACATTTCACTTTGAAAAAGAAATTCATTGTTCCCCCTAAATGTGATGTTCTGAAAGTCAAATTTCCCTTTCATGTCTGTAAGCAAAATTTTCAAAGATTTTTCTTTAATGACTGGGCAGAGCTATTCATAGGATTTCATTTTCTTCAGAAAACTCTGGCTTTGTTTCTGACTGGAATATGGCTTGTAAAAATGAACAACAAAATCTCTGGATTACAGGCATGTCTTGCCTCACTTACTGTGAGAAAACTGTGGGCTAGGTAACGTTTTTCAGTTTGCCATGGTGAAGGGCAGCACTTTTCTCAAATCATACAGGGACCACGCCCAGGACACAATCATAAATCGGAGTCCTCTTTTCCCACTTTTACTTCTGCCATCACTGCCTTCCCTGTCTGTACCAGTCTGACACAGCTCATTGATCCTCCCGTACCTCCTGGAACAGGTAGGTCATTAGCATGAGAAATGGATGGTAACGGGACACCAGTTATTATTATCCCATCACTTCCCAGCCCCTCTTTTCAAACACAACATCAGTGGCTCAGCCTCATAAGTAACAACATCAGAAGAAGAGGGACGTATCTGATAATTGTAGACAAAGGACTGTAAAATACTCTGTTTAGGGCTTTGTTCCTTTCCAGACTGAAACATGAAAATGTTTTCTTTCAAAGGAAAAAAGTCTTCTTACGAATACAATCTGGCAGCTGTGCTTCTGCAAACCAAGCAGTGGCTCTTTTCAAGTTTGTATTATGGAGTGGTTATCATATAATTTGCTCATAAAATATTTGTGAAACACATGCTAAGACCTAAAAAGTGGCTGAATCGCTAATATTTGGAGAAATGTTGTTTAGCTGTGCTCAAGAGCAAGCAGAGATGGCCATGAAGTCTCTTATCTGAATCTTGAACGACAGTGAAAATAAAGGGACTATGAAAATAATTTGATCAAACGTTTCCTTGATGAGTATTTTGTTGGATTGGTGGTTTTCTGCCCAGAACCTTTATGACAAGGACTAAAAAAGGCTGGAGATGACAGGAACACACTCTATGGCAATATCATGGACTGTGAATGTTTGGATAAATATTATATTGACCCGTTCAGTCACTGGCTATCTGAGATGCAGGCTATAAAAATACAGAGCTTTTCTTTGTAGGTAGACAACATTTCTTCAAGAAAAGAAAGAAAAGCTTTTGTTGAAAGTGATTTTGAGGAAGACACAAGAGTTTTCTGACCGGCTTCCTCTTTCATATGCTTTTGTAGCTCACTGAATCTGAGAAGATGCAGCCTAGTCCCAGGCTGGGTACTTAAGTAGGCAGGTGTCTGCTTTCTTAAACAGCTTGCGCAGAGTCAAGTCCTCATTATTTCTAAACAGGTATCTGAAAAGCCTTCTTGCTTAAGCTCTGACACACATTCTAATTATGAGATGGAACAAAGAAACAACCCAGTGTTTTAAAGAGGAGTTGAGTTGTGATTATTCTATTGATGCTAAAACTTGCTTTGATACAATAACATCTCATATTACAGCTACTAAAATTCTTACAGGGCCTGACAGTCTCCTAAGCAACTGCACTCCCTGCTAACAGGAAGATATTTTCTGTTTTAGAGAGGTGCAGAGAGAGCCTTTGTTTCTGCTGGTGGCTACAACAGCTGAAAAGAGAGCAAAGCAAAATAATTTGTATATTTTAATAGTACTCAATATAGACGATCTAGTGATGATAAATATATGAAAATGAAAAATGCTGAAAGGTAATTTCGTGGCTGCAACAAAAGTCCTTTTATTAACACTTGTAGACTTGAGCATACGGCTGGAAAAGAATAGTTTGTGACTTACAATATTGAGTATATCTCAACAGTTCATGGTGTTCAAGAACTGATGGAGCAATGTTCAAGAAGTGCTGCTATGCCAGTATAGAAGAGCTGATGGAATGACCTGTAATTCTTTTTGCATCCTCCCATAATATTCAAATCCTACTTACTCATCCATAAGCAATGACACCTTTTATATAAATAGAACTTTCTTGACAAACTCCACATCACATAAACCTTTTCTTCTGTCTTATTTAGTCTGTATTTTTCTACCTTCCCACCCTGACTCACATCATAAAGCCACGGAAGAAATTAATTCAGTTGTTATCCTGTGGCAATTCACAACTCATAGGCAAGGTTACTCTGTGTAATATAAATCTTTTTGTTTTCCTTAATTAACCTTAAATGTTTTAACTCTAGTTATTTTTAAGTCCCTTGAAATGGAGTGACAGTCATAACCGTGCTATTCTGAATTTTGATCATTATATTTCTCTAAAAATAAAAGCTCAGTATGAGATTCATTTAGAATTGTGCACCTGGGGAACCTCTGATTACTGTTCAGAGTATTCAAGACTATTAAGATATGCATAGCGAATATGCCTCTTTCTAGCCCCTTGCACTGAGGGAGAATATCAGCTCCTTGAGGACTGGAAAGCAGTAAATGCATGTTCTCTAGTGCCATGGCAAAGGCTTGGGTTAGGAGGATGGTGTGTCTAGAGCCATGAGACAGATGCAAAATCAAGAAGTTCCTTTCTGAGGTATTTGAGGTTGTGAACTCTTCCTTTGCCCGAGAAAGGAACAGTTTGGTCATCAGAGCAACTCTAGCAGCAGGGAGGAAGATGGTTTTGTTAAAAGGCACTTCTGGTGGTGCAGGAGATTTTACCTATGCCATAATTTCTATGCTTGGCCTTTCCACCAACCCTGACATCACAGTGTTAAAATGAAATTTGAATCCCTGTGGAATTTTTCAACAGTCTCTCTGGAGCACTCTGTTACAAGGTTTTCTGCAAATCTACTGCTTGTGTTGTCCCTTCCATGAAAATGCCAACATGTATTTGTGGCTTGAAGCACTTGCTTTCTAAGTTGTTGTTCCTTCTTATTCAGTAGCAAAATAAAGCCAGAAGGACTGGTAGCAGTTTTATATATACTAGCTGCAAGTAAGAGCTAGGGCAATAAAAAAAATGTGTGTTGTCTTGTTTTCAGTAAAATTAAAACCATGTTTACATACTAAAATAGCAGCTATTATGTGATTGTGGCTGAAGAAAGGCTAGAATACATGTTGGGATGAGAAGCAAAGAATCAGTCCAGAGGAAAACTAAACATTCAGAGGGGAACTACATGTAGTAACACCTTGTGCATCTGTCAATCATTGGAATGGATTCAAGTTCACCCTTCAGTTAAGTTAATACACAGTATTCGAATATTTAATGCACAGTATTATGTTAATACAGAGTATTTGGCCCTGTGTAATTTGAACTCTCTTAGTAAAACTTGTTGCCACTCTAATGTATCATACCATAACAGAAACTGAAAAAATAGTTATTTATTAAAGTACCTCTTCCCTTCCTTATTTAACCATAGAATAACCATAGAAAAAACAGGTTGGAAGAGACCCACAGGATCATCGAGTCCAACCATTCCTATCAAGCACTAAACCATGCCCCTTAGCACCTCGTCCACCCGTGCCTTAAGCACCTCCAGGGAAGGTGAATCAACCACCTCCCTGGGCAGCCTGTTCCAGTGCCCAATGACCTTTTCTGTGAAAATTTTTTCCTGGTGTCCAGCTTAAATCTCCCCTCGCAGAGCTTGAGGCCATTCCCTCTCGTCCTGTCCCCTGTCACTTGGGAGAAGAGCCCAGCTCCCTCCTCTCTACAACCTCCTTTCAGGTAGTTATAGAGAGCAATAAGAATTCAGGCACTAGAGTTAGAAAAACTATTTAAAAGCAATGAAGTTCAAGCAGAAAATAAACCAAAGAGCCGAAACATAATTATCTCTTCCTGCAAATGATGCACAAGCAGCATGTAAAACTTCCAAATAAATGGTTCTGGTCATTTGACAGCATATTAAGACACTGAGGAAATTTAGATATAGGAACAAATTACACCCTGATGAAATGCCAATGACATTAATGAAGTTGAACTCAAAATGTATTTCTTACATGTAATAGTTGTGATGTCCCTGTAGGTTATAGCCTGTATTTTTAACCTGCCTTAACTTAATGTTAGCAACACATATACTTCATATTTCAAAGCCAGCAAATCTGATTTTTGAAAAACCGGTGGTTAAAATCACTTTTCACATGCACATACATAAACAAACAAAATGATAAAACCATAGTTTTGGTCTAATTACTGCCGATGTTGTCTAACCTTGGTGTTGCTGTTGGTAGGAGAAAAATTGTGATAGAGGCTTCCATCACTTCCCTGGAAATATTTTTATCTTTCCATTGGCTGCTCACCTTTTCAGCCTAAATATTTATTAGTTTCAGTATTGTGGTGATTTATTTCTATTTGTTTTTAATTTCCTTGTGCAGTGTTTCAAATGGTACCACAAGCCATGAATGGCTTGGTGTTAAATTATGTAGAGGTGCCACATTGCTCTTGAATGCATGTTTTTGATGAGGTTATTAAAACTCTGACAATACAAATTACCATAGCAACAAAAAACATAAATTCACAGCCTATTCCAGCCTCTGGAGTATGAAAATATTTTAAAGCACTCAAACACTTTGCAGCATAGCAGAGCTCATATGGCTTGGCTTGCACTTCTTCACTGTGTCCTAAAATATACAACGGCATTCATTGGTTCTCGATGTCTCAAACAGACAAGAAGTCACGACTGTTCCTTTTTCTTTTTTTTTTTTAGTATAAATTATTTTATCCAGCTCCGTTCCTTGCTGATGACATCCTCTGTGACCTTCAGGTGATAATTTGAGTATAGTACACAAGTAAAGAAAGGCACAAATTTCTGACCAGAATTTTCGCTGATGGTAAGGGCAGAGCAGGGCTGTAGTTTTGATTAACATCTAAGGGCTAATACAATAACTTCTCTTTCTTTCCATAATATTTTAAAAGAACTCTGTTTTTAAATAAGCTCTGTGGTGCAAAATGCTGTAAAAAACAACATAAACTCTTATTTTATAAAAAAGGTATTAGTCAGCAGGTCTCAACACAGTGCTGGAATTTAGGAATTCTTGCTTTACCATAACGGAAAAATTGAAGGTAGAACTAGGACTAGGAGAATTGCCTCCATTTTCCCCTACATATTTCATAGCAATTATTTTACTATCAATCAATATTTGGTGATTGTAACCAATTCCATTGGTACCTATCCTTTACATGCAGTAATGTGAAGAGTGAAGTTAAAAACCCGTCTTTCCTCTCAATATTCGCTTTGACCTTGATATATATTAGGAATTGTTGTGCAATTCAGAATTATTTGGTTGGGCAACATAACGTGTAGGAGGCAGACTGAAAAATGAACACTACTTCTTAAGGTTTTGATACTTTTCTAGTTATTGATGCAAGTAATTCCACTGCAGGCAGCAGTATAGTCATAGAAGTAAGACGTAGTCAATTAGACTAAATTCTTATAAGAACAGGAAGGTAGTGGGCATTATTTCACGCCTTTGCATTTTATAGGTCAGTTTTGTATACTAAGGTTTATGGAGACATTAGATGGTGACCATATGGTCTGTTAAGGTAACCCTAATGTTTCTATCTAATGTTTCTGTTGTGAAATCACACTGCATCTCGTAAATTTAATCTGGAAATATTTCCCTATTTTACCAAGACCTCTTTTTTCTCTGTTAATATTTAATACTACAGCCTGTGTAATCCACCTTGAAATATGATTCTTTTTTAGATTAAAACACTGTATGCATAATCCTGTATGTATTTCAATACTCCAACACACTATTTGGGTTTTCTACCATTTATAAATGAACGCTTTGTCCCTTTACCAGAAAAGGATATTAAAGCCATCAGCAGATAATGAGTTTTGCCTCAAGTTTGTTCGCTTAATAAAATGTACAATCAAAATATATATTATGGTTTGGTTTAGTGAAATATATTCTGCAAACAATAATGTATAGTGATTCTCCTGGTTCAGTCATAAACAAGCAAATAAGAATCTGGACTCAACAGCAACATGCATTATTTAGAACCTGTATAATCTGGTTTTATCCTTGAGTCTAAAAGTAGTTCAGTTAATAAGATATGTTTTATGGAAAGAAAGTGTTAATTTCAAACATTTTATGTATTTTTTTTAAAAAAATAAGTAGTTTTAAACATTCTCTTTTTTTATCAATAGACAGTAATTTAGTTTTGGAATGAAGAGCATTCTTAATCTGCAGAAGTCATAATATGGAAGATGCAGTTTTACAGCTCGGTTGCTTTATTCCTGTATATAAGTATCAGCAAATAACAGAATAAGTCTCTACTTATTAAAAACTGGAAAAACCTTCCAAGAGAAAGGATCTATACAGAGTTATAACTAGTGATGTGTTTTACTACTATAATAGTTACGAAACTTTCACAGTCCTATTTTCTCAGCACTTCTACTTTTCAGTGCAAAATTGGCACAATTTTACTAGGTAAATATTGTTAATCTCATTAAGGTCCGAGTTCAGGTACAAGATCCCCTGTTTAATCATTAGTGAAAGATCAAACTTTCTCTATTTTTTATTTCCTCTGCAAGTGACAAAACATTGGCAAGTTGTCTTTCCTTTGCTGGCATTATTGGCTTGCATTAGCCAGTAAGAACCTAACCTCTTCTGCAATACTGTGGGAGAAAGAATGAGTTTTAAGGCAAAATTCCAGCTGCCTTATTAGCAACATGAGAAAAATAATTTTGTTAGTGCCAGACTTGTCATAAACTGTTGCAATAAAGCATGAATTACTCTGTTATTTCTTTTCTTTTATCAAAGAAGTGAAGCATCACAGCAACCATAATTCTGGACTAAGAGTTTCCAGAGAACTGAAGTGACTGTAAAGAATGGAAGGTACAAAATAGAAAGCCACAACAATGTTTTTTTTTCTCTTAATGAGGGCCTGGGGGAAACTTGAGATGCTACAGATCAACAAGTCCAACGTTTGTCCAGGACAAAATTGTGGAAAATGGTAACAAATGGAATTGATAGAAACCTAGATAAATATACTGGAGAAGAGACAACATTGTTTTTGTAGAAGGAAGTCATATTTCACAAATCCATTAGAATTCTTTGATGGAATCAATAAATATGAGGAGAAGGGTGATCTAGTTTGTGTTGCATTGGATGGATTTCCAAAATACTTTCAAATAAGATTCGTCATCAAAACTTTTGAAAGTAAGTGAGCTGTCATGAGCTTTTTCAGTAGACTAGGTGCTTTAAGAAGTAGGAAACAAAGGATAAATGTCATTTTCATAATGGAGAGACATTGCCAGTGAGTCCTTACAATAATGTGTTGCAAATTGGACTAGAAGTATTTGAACAGCAAGGTGAAAAATATTTTTTGATGTAAATATCTCGCAAGGGAGAACAGGATCCTGAAATATGGAATGTAATTGTAGAATAATTTAATTTGTTAACTGAGTAATTGTCCAGAATTGTGACTACTTGAGGAGGTTATATTGGAAAGCCACAGAGAAATTAATAACACCAATGCAGCTGTCAGCTTTTTCAGTCAAGGCCTAAAACCACTAGAGCATGATGACTCAGATCCTTTACTTCTTGGATTCTTTACCATCTGTATGGGTTAGGGGGTTTGGGTTTTTTCCTTCCTTCCTTCCTTCCTTCCTTCCTTCCTTCCTTCCTTCCTTCCTTCCTTCCTTCCTTCCTTCCTTCCTTCCTTCCTTCCTTCCTTCCTTCCTTCCTTCCTTCCTTCCTTCCTTCCTTCCTTCCTTCCTTCCTTCCTTCCTTCCTTCCTTCCTTCCTTCCTTCCCTAGTGTCATTCTCCCTACTTTCAGCAGAGGTGGAGCAGGTAACCTCCTTTAATTTCCCTGTCTGGTGCCAAAGCAGGCCTTATGACACCAGTGTTTTTCCTGATTCAGCCTTAAAAATATTTATTTCCGTTTTCCCCAACTACAAGGTCCTATTGAACCATGTCAATGTATAGAACAACTAACTGGACTGCAGTCTGGAAAAGCTTTCGAAGGGAAGAAATTGTTCTTTAGCCCCTGAAGTTATTTCTATATCCTATGTGGATACTGAAAAGTGTTGCTTGTCCCTCTAAAGGAATGAAATGATTATAAATTCTGAATCAAGTTCATGGAATCATTTCTGAATTTAACCCCTATGCAAACAATAAAGGTGGCTTTAAGGGATTTTTCTCGTTATTTTATGTTGGATAGGAATCCTCAGAAAAGGTTTATCCAAAACCTGTGTTATGGGAAAAGGTGACAACTGACTAAAGCAATCATCCGAGAGAGACCCGATGGTGGAAACAGGTTAAAAGGAACATGATGGGACTAGATCTGTGAGGAGAATCATTTCAGAGAACTATTTGACATCACAAAGCACTTTATTTTCTTTCCCCCACAGTAAACTTGAATGATCTTAATGACAGAAAATGAGATCCAGCAGGTGTAAACTGCAGCAGTTAAATATTCATGAGTGTAAGTAGAAGCAGGAACTGAATTTAAGCACAGCGGTCAGTACGGGGTAAGATTCTTCAGGGCACTGAAGCAAAATAGCTGTCAGACTGCAGTGAAGACAGTGATGAAAAGACATCTTGAAAGGAAATGGTAATGGTCAAAGTCAGCTTATAGGTAAAACTATGAGGAAGAGACAATTTGAAAAATGCTCTTGAAATGTGGCTGAACGATTTCCAGGGATACAAAAATTTGTGCCAGAGATTTGAAAAGAAGCACTGGAGTAGAATTCAGATGAGATATGCCCTTCTGCATATTTCCTGAGAGACTTGGTCACTAGTGATAAACCAATAACCTTTCTTGTAAGTAAGTGTCCTGAAACAGAGATAAATTGGTAAAAATTCTGAGGCAAGGTTCTTGACTCTGATATTCTTCTAGGGAACATAGCCAGGAGAACAATGTGATCCAGTGAGGCTGAAAATTCAAAATAAGAAAATTAGGCTGGAGAATTCAACATTTGGGCTGTTTCATTACCTTCTTGATTCTTTATCGGTTTGGAGTTTTATAAGTAGTTGTGTGTTGTTATATTTTTTTTCAGCAACAGGATCTTAAACCAGCTGAAAGTATTGCCTGACATTCCTGATTGTTTTTCTGCAGGAGGATTTTAGAGGCTTGCAAAGAATCATACTTTTATTCAAAGCACCCCTTCAAAAGCAGCAGTAAACATTGCCTTATATAAGACATTGCCTGCATATAGGGAAGAAAAAGAAAAGACAAAGGATAGTCATACAGTATTTTTTTCTCGTTCTTTTTTAACAAATTAGAATAATTGAACTTGGAATTTCTAGTAGGCAATTTGAAACCATATGTTTGCATGATGACTAGATTGCTGAGCTGCTTCTGGGAATGCAGGTCTGCTGGTAGTATTCAAGATTTGGACATATTTTCAAGTAGCCTCATATTCCCTGAATCAGGGAAAACAGTCCTGTCTTAATGTGAAGTGACTCACAGAAACTATGAGGCCCCCAATAACAGTGCTCTATAACTTTTTTTCCAAGCAGGGAAATCGTTTTCCATGCACTCCATTCTCTGACTTTGTTTTTACCATTTAAGGTTCAAATTTGATGATCATGATGGTGAAACAGGCACTGCATGTTTGATTACCTATCTTGTCTGGGGATGGACATCAGACCAGGACTGAAATGAAAATCCAGACTGCATGTGGTTTTAAAACCATAACATGTGGCACAAGTAGAGTTTGGATAATAGCTTGAACGGTACAGGGTACAGCAGCAAGCTAAGTGATTGCAAAAGGTCTGGGTCATACCCTAAGACACTGCTACCTCAAGATTGAATATCTGAAAGTAGGTCTAGAAGTTGCTTCTATTCTAGCCCTTGTGAGGGCTGTATGATGGAAAAGCCAATTAAGGACAAAAAGTAGCTTTAAACATGCACCAGCATTAAGACAATTAGTAACTGAGCTACAGAATTGGTTACTAACCATTCAACCTATTCCAGTAAAAATTGTCTTAAACAATAATGGTTAGTAAAATGGAAACAGACAGTACTGCAAGAAAAATCTGGGGCTTCTGATCAGTAAGCACTTGTCAAAGATCCTTAGAAGGTATAATTCTAAAAGTTATGCCACAGGGGTATTGTTAGAAGGGTGATTTTTACTCTAATTTCTTAAACTGTCCTGGAGCCCTAATATACACCTTCCCCCTAAATAGTGTTTTACAGAGTTGGATTCTAGTTTTGGTTCAATGGATATGTCAGAACATTACTTTCTCAAAAGTCTTTGAATGCTAGCTTACTGAACTGGGTGAGGGCAGGGTGTCTTCCATTCCTGCAGTTGTGAATTTAAATGATTTTGCAATTTTTGCATTTGTAAATACTGATGTCGAGCACACTCCAGGCCTGTACATACATTGGAGCCTTCACGAGAAACCAGAGTTCCTCTCCAAGGGCTTGAAGAATTAGAATGACTGAGGGGTCTTTGAAAGTGTCATTGGGTTCAGTTTGAAGCAGTCTTTTTTCATCTGGTAATCTTATGTAGTGTGCATCCACAGAGGAAAGGAGAGAAATTCATTCAATAAATGTTAATACACCAAAGAAATGAGAAAAACTGACCCTACCCTTGAACGATCCTAACTTAAAGTTAAATCATACTTTGTGTGACATCTGAATGTGCTAGATACGAAGCTGTCCTCAAGTGACTTAAATGAAGAAAGTGCTAGAAGACTTTCTGGCTCTCCTGAGATTTCAAATATTACTTGAGAATATTGACTTTCTGTTATTGACTCTGTTCTAGACTGGGCACCATTCATATATCCCAGCCAAATACCCTGGTGCCTAAAACCCTAAATGCATAAGGGTATTAATTTCTGAATTAATTTTGCATTAAGCATAAGTGTTTGGCATCCAGCTTATGCACATGATTTAATGAGCTCTATGTAACCTACCGATAAGCAAATGTAGTTAGATTGGTTCTTTTCCTTCCCCATTCAAATGTTATGGAACACTGGGGAAAGAAATGGAGCATTTATGACAAAATTTTCAATCTGTTTACATTTTTGAATGAATGTTAGTTAGATGCAGAAGCCTGGAAACACTGGGTATTATCTTGCATTTATGAAGTATATACTGTTCCAAAGGATTCCCAAGCACGTTATAAAATTAAATATGATTTTCGAGAGGAAATTTTAGATAAGAATAAAATCTGCTGAGCAGGGAACGAATCAGATAAATAAAATCTATTGCCCCATGCTTCAAAATATTTGCAGGGGGTATTTGGACTGTTTTTCCCTACAGTGATAAAGGTGTTTTGCACTTTCCATCAAAAGACTTCAAAATACTACTAGGAAGTAAACTTCAGTGTCATACTCTAGTAGAAAAGGGAACTGAGGCAGGAGGATATAGAGTGATTTTTCCCAAGGTCATGCTGGAAAACACTGTAGAGGCAGAAGGGACAACCTGGTTTCCCAAGGCCCAGACCAGACTTTCATCTATTGTGGGTCTGGTCTTTAGGTAATGGAGACCATATTTTTATTAATATAAATCTCTGTATTTGCCCATAAATTAATGGAGGTAGGACACTTCAAAGCACCTGAGCATTGGAAAACAAGTGATACTTTCTCTGCATGGAATTGTTCACTTTTTTCCCCCCTTCAGAGCAGAAGGTAGTAGCTGACTGGGAAGAGTGTGGCTATGGTTGGTCTTTGTCACTGCCCTGTCAGAAGGGATTCCCGCATTTAATTGGGGGCTGCAGGATAAAGTAGTTACTCAGGGCTTCTTTATTTACTGAATTCATATATTTTTATAAAGTTCAGACCTGTTACAATGTGAACATGGAACCAATATCACTTTTCCTTTGTGCTGTCATCTCTGTGAAACATCCATCACTCCTTGGCTGAAGCTCTACAATGAGCAGCAAAATTTTCAAACGCATACCTATGTATGTATATTTCTATTTCTTTTTAAGCCTCTTTTTGAAGAGAGTTTTCCCCTGTAGGTTTGTTCTGGGTAAAAACTGAAGGTAAATGCGCTAGTTGAGCTAAAATATTTTGTATTCTCTTTTACTTTATTAATTGTGCTTGGCTGGAGGTTTTCTATGGAATCAGCAGTTTTCATTTACAGTAGGGGCTTGTTAAATACATAATCATGCACAGAACAGAAGCAACGAAACTTATATCTAGGATTAAAAATTACTCCTGACCAAGGAATAAAGACTGAAAAGACTGAAGAGAAGGCTCTGAGGAGACCTTAGTTTGACTTTCCAGTACACGAAGGGGTTGTACAGGAAAGCTGGGGAGAGTTTGTTTACAAAGGCTCATAGTGATAGGACGAGGGGCAATGGGTATAAACTGGAGAGGGGCAGATTTAGATTAGACATAAGGAGGAATTTCTTCATGATGAGAGTGGTGAGGCCCTGGCCTCCCTTTGGCAAGGAGGTTGGAACTGGATGATCTTCAAAATCCTTTTCAACCCAAACTATTCTATGATTCTAAGACGACTTTTTCTTGTTGCTAATCTATTAAATGCCATCCAGTAAGTAATGCCAGTTGAGGATACAATCTCAAATAATTTTGTTGAAGGAGCTGTATTTGAATCTTGTGGGTAGCTGCCACATTTAGGGTGCTGCATGGGGAGAACTTGTCAGACAGTGACACCTTTCTCTAAAGCCCAACACAGGGCAAAAGTGACCCAGAATGCTGCCACCAACCTGGTAGATTATAAAGGAAGAGATAATTATTGAGAAATTATTGAGCCACAGAGCTTTCTTTCATTAGACTGCATAGAAATATGAGCCAAGTTGAGTATATCACAGAATCGCAGAATAACCAGGTTGGAAGAGACCCACCAGATCGTCGAGTCCAACCATTCCCACCAATCTCTAAACCATGCCCCTAAGTACCTCATCCACCCTCACCTTAAACACCTCCAGGGAAGGCGAATCAACCACCTCCCTGGGCAGACTGTTCCAATGCCTAACGACCCGTTCCATGAAGAATTTTTTCCTTATCTACAAGCCTGAATCTTCCCCGGCGGAGCTTGAGGCCTTTCCCTCTCGTCCCGTCCCCTGTCACTTGGGAGAAGAGCCCAGCTCCCTCCCCTCCACAACCTCCTTTCAGGTAGTTGTAGAGAGCAATGAGGTCTCCCCTCAGCCTCCTCCTCTCCAGGCTGAACACCCCCAGCTCTCTCAGCCGTTCCTCATAAGGCCTGTTCTCCAGCCCCTTCAGAACAAGTCATATCCTTCCACAACAAAAGGTAGTACTTCCTCTAAATAGACCTTGCTCCCTTTGGAGTGCTCTGACTGAAAGCTGTATGTTAGTCAGACACCTTCTGTCCCTGCCCTGCTCCACTGCTCCAGAGAGAGAAACTCACTGTTTTGTCTTGGTTTGGAGTGGAGCTCCTTAACTCACTATGTTGCGTATTAATGGAAAAAGGTACTACAATAGCATCATGGTAAGGAAATGGTGTCCCCCTCTATGAGTGGAAGCTTTTAGAAATTTAGATTATTGTGCAGGAAACAAAAGAGATGGTTTCTATAGCTACTTATATTTCATCATGAAATTGCTCTCGGGAAATACTGGAAATCGGAGGTTTTCCTCATTGTAACCCTAGCATCCTGTATATATGCTGTACTTCAAAGATTAAGCATAAAAAAAGAATGAGATGGTTTTCTTTACAAATCCCAGGTTTTCTGGGAATACATCAACAGAGCATGTCTGAAAGCAAAACAAGACGGATGCAAATGGTTGGGTAGATTTTCTTGACAATTAAATTATCTTTCAGAAGCTCAGCTTTATTTTAATTAATTCTTTCTAATGAGAGAGATTTTCACCTGAACCATGGCCAGTGGAATCTCAGAAGGCACCTGCATCTACAGGCACAGGAAAATAAGTTATTCTGTGGCAAAACATAAAATATTTGTCACACTCCAAGACATTATAACAATCTAAATATCAAATATATTATGCAGTGTTTAAATAGATCGGAATCACTAGGGACTTAGTACTTTGGGAAAGATTTGACCCCCTTTATTCCTGAAGAAGAATCTTCTCTTACTGGCATGATGCTCCCCTTGAGAATGCTTACACTTTTTGAACGACTGAATATGCTAGAGATAAAATAATAACCGATTACACACAGTGCATTTTTATTAACACTGCGGTAATGCAGGTCACCTTCAAAACTAGATTGCTTTTAGAAAACAAGGAGGATGGCATTCAAGCTATGATTGTAGGCAAAAAAAATTATCTTAAATGCTTACTCTCTATTTTGTTGTTAAAAAATAATATACTAGAATAAGTTTTCTTTTAATGACACTAAAGGGAGTTTGGAGGTTTTCAGGTAAGAGGAAACTGTTGGTATGCAATTTGCAGCCCAGATTTGTGAATTATTTGTAGTTCTATATAATCCTTGATCTCCTTTGTGAAGTGCTAGGGCTAATATTGTTAACCTTGTTTTACAGATAATGAGCAAGTGGAATGGGAACTTAATAACTTGCCTAGGAAGTTCAGTCAAATTATTTGATAACATACAATATCGAAACAGAATTGGATTCAGTCCCCACAAATTCAAGCAGGCAGGTTTCCAAAACCCCATTTAATTCTGATGAGAAACCATATCTATTTGTACAATTGCCACAAAATGGATTTATGGTTAGAATGTATTCCGCCTTCATTTCTGTCTTCATGTACTTGTGGTGAACACAAATTCACGTATTTGCTTGTCTTTCTCCTGCTGCTGTGGTTAGTTGGTTGTATTTCGTAATAACTTCTGTATCTCAAAGTAAAACAGCTGCAGCAAAGTGGGTAATACACAAATATTTAGGACAGCAGTACAGAAATACATGCTTTTACAATTCCCTATAACATTGTCATCCTGTTGCTCAGTTTCTTAGCATGACTGTTTCAGAAATGGTTATGGAACCAATTAATAATGAATTATTGATATTGGCAGCTGCTGAGCAATTTTTCCCAGCTGTTACTCACACGTAGACATGCCACATTTCTTGAATTCTGCTCTTATTTACATAAATGGCAGAATTCATCAGAAGGACAAACAAGATACTCTTCCATATCCCTTTGGTATTAACACAGGAAAGTACACTCCTAGCTCCCTTATTTAAGTGACAAGCTGAGGCTTTCCTGCCTACTCTAATATTTTAGTATGCTTCCTCCTATCTCATGAGAGCTGTGGCCACTTTCTTACATAAATTTGATATTTAGATTGTTATAATGTCTTGGACTGCGACACATATTTGATGTTTTGCCTTACCCCAAGAGGACGTTGCTGACATAGAAGTTGAAACAACAGAAAAGATCTGTGTGTTAAATCTTATTTGGAGAATAGAATACAAACATTTAAATAGCCTTTCTTTGAGTTGTGGAAATTGCATATGAGACAGTAACTGGGATCCTTTCTGCCTTTGATTTAGAGTTTACTCACATTCTTTTTGTGGACTTCAGCTCAAGTCACTTTCTCTCATGAGTTCCAAAAAAAAATATTTAGGGCTTTCTTTCACTCACTGCTGTGAGTAGAAGGCTGTAACAGCCTCAGAGTTGACAGTCCATGTGATACTGCCATTAAATAAATTAGCAATTTAGCTGTGTTATTAAAGAAAAGCTGCAAAACCTCAAGTCACCTGTTTGGAATGAGATTCTGGGTGCAGGACTGGAATTCACAGTGGTGTTGAAAAATGAGTTTCAACAATATTTTAACTAGTCTTCAGCCATAGGTCAGTGCTAGTCAGAAAAGAAAACTTAGAGCTATTTCTCATGACAGAAAACCTGCCAAGATCAGAGGTAAGTTAAATTGCAATTACGAGACTGAAGAAAAGACCAAGAAAAATCTAAAACCACTAACAGGGAAATGCAAGCATTCTTAATTGTGGAATTTGGCTTTTCCATTGTTTACTGAGCATCATTATTCCATCTGCAAAGGGTCAGCAGAATTTCAGCTTAAAAGTGGTTTCAAAACCTCTTCGAAGGAACTAGCAAAATCAGTCTAAGTATCTGAATTTTTTGCAGCCAGACTTGAGGTTTAGTTTTCCTGGGAGATAATCAAGTCTCATAGTTCAAGTAGGGATTGCTAGAAAAGAGCAATTGCTCTTGCTCTGCCTGAAAAAGCCTCTCAGCTTTTTACTAAGGTTTCATGTGTAGTCACCGTGTTGATTCCTCATTACAAATGCTGTCAATATTGTGTTAGCATTGTAGGCTCCTCTTTAACCACCCAGCCTTAACAAAACACACTAGTGGATAGCTTGCTGCAGATTTAATAATGATTTTTCATTGCTGGATGGTTTCTTCTAATTATCTTTCTTTTGAAGTGTTGAAGTTAGTGATAATGTTTCTTGTGAACTTACAAAAATGTGGGATACTGCAAGAGCATCCCCCTTGTCTTATTTTTTTCTGGTTCTTAGATGTTGTTCAATGCGGTCTTCAGCTGTTGCTGTGGATTATACTGTATATATGTCAGCTGTGTTTCTAGCAGCCTCCTAAATATCAGCAGTTCATGACCTGGGATATGGAAAGCATGTTGAGAAGGAACAAGATTAAGTGTTTCATAGTGAGTTTCCATAGCAAGCTTCCAGGACACCTCTGCAAAAAGCTGTGGAGTTGTTGCTGGTGAGTAAGCCAAGCCTGGTTTTCTTTTCTCAGCCAGACACCGAGAACTTTTGTGTGTTTCTCTGTAACACACACACTGACTCATATCTACAGGATGAATGCCATAAATTACAGTGGTTAAGAGATACGATGTTCTGGAGATAGTTAATAACCAATGGAAGAAAGAAAACACAATCTATCAGAGAAACATACTGTGACCACCAATTTCTGTAGGCGACGTTGATGAGAGCATACTCCTTGTTCTGCTGAGGGCCATTTAAAAGTTCTGCTACTGCTTATTAGCATAAAGTCTTCCTTTAGCAAATGCAACCAGGCACCACACGCGTCAGGTTTGCACAGACCCATGGAGGCCAAGGGTCTCCAGCAGGACTAAGTATGCAGTAAAGAGGCTTTATCATTGAAATGTAGATCTACTTCGAGTATAAATCTGATAATATTGTTATATTTTAGAAAGGTGGGGATTTTCTTGTCTTCTTCAGAAGCTTTCTCCTTGATTATTTTTTCTGTCTTTTGTTTTTCCTTATCCTTTTAATGATACTTTAAATTAACTACATATTTTTAAGTGGCTTCCATGTTGCAATTTTCTACTCTGAGTAATCTGGAAGGGTGGACTTGGACTAAGTCCTTTACTCGAAAAGATGCACTTTCTGACAAGCCCTGGGTTCTGTATTTATACCTTTCAAAGTTTCTATTACATTGCTGTTTATGCCACTCCTCCTCAGTAAAAACGCAGAGCTCCAGAATGTGAGATGCTAACCTAAAGCTAACAGTACTTGTTTTATATCCCAAGGAGACAACTTTCTACATCAAAGTAAAGACATGTTAGAAGGGACCTCTGAGGATCTTTAGTCCACACCTTCTGCTCAAAGTAGGATACCTTTATATGTCAGGGAAGTGACAGAGCTGAAAGCAGAATGAAAGGGCATTTATCCTGTCCTGTTCTAGAACCTCTTTGTTGCCTAATCTGGTAGAGTAGTCCTAGTTAATGAGGTGCTACCCTACAGAGACTAATCAAAAGTGCTAATCTTCTTCCATGGACTTGTCTCTGAAGAACTCTGAATCTTTGAAGTCTAGGGAGGCTTAGGTTTAGTTGTGTAATGTTAAACAATCAGAATATCTTCTCTTCCCTGCTCAAGCTTTCTGAATCTTAGAGTAACATTTGTCCTCTGGCATCTTCGCACAAAACACAAATATGAACCACCATCTTGAGCTATCAGACTGTTAATAAAATTAAAATAAAGTTGAACATTAGCAAGTATGCTCCTTCTTACACAAAAAAAAATCTCAATTTTGCTCAAGATGAAAATTATTATTTTAAGATAACATATAGCATTAGTGCCTGTTGAACTACAACATTTATAAACCACAAGTCTGCTGACAGTTGGCAGCAGTGGGAGATTTTGATTAAATAGGCAAGCACACTGAAAAAATGAAAAATTCTGTAAAGCCTCTGTATTTATCTCTTCTCCAGACAGAAGGGTGGGCGAGGAGCTGCCTCCACAGATGAGTGTAACGCAGCTCCTTGGCCAACATGCATTTCAAGCAGATTAAAGAAGCCCAGGGTGTATTTTTGGAATTTTAGGGAAGAGTATAAAAAGAGGGAAGATGAGAGAGGAAATATTAACAACCTAATCACAACCAGCCACCTACAGACCTTAGATTTTTTTTT
>JAUNZM010001899.1:27500-47500 GCA_033459285.1 Clamator glandarius | reverse complement strand
CCTTCATCTCAAGGTCCATCCAGGGGTCCCTCATCCATCCCTCATCTACTCAACCTCCTTCCTCTTGAGGTCCCTCCACCATCTCCCATCAACCCATCTCCATCCATCCATCCCTCCATCCATCTCCACCCACCCACCACCTTCTCCACCTCCCATTCTCCTTCCCACCACCCGCCTCGTCCAGCCCTCAGGTCCCTCCTGTCCCACCACCGTGTCCTCCTCTCTTCCCCAGAGCTCCAGACGTTGCGCACGGCCCTGGCCGTCATCGGCAAGGGGTGTCTCTCCGCCGCCTTCAACTGCGTCTTCCTCTACACCACCGAGCTCTACCCAACGCCCATCAGGTAGGTCCCCATCTCCACCACCCCAGGTCCTCACTGACACCTTCCTGGAGGTCTCCAGGTGGAGCTGAGACCTTCCAGGGCGTCTCCAGGTGGAGCTGAGACCTTCCAGGGGGTCTCCAGGTGGAGCTGAGACCTTCCAGGAGGTCTCCAGGTGGAGCTGAGACCTTCCAGAAGGTCTCCAGGTGGAGCTGAGACCTTCCAGGGGGTCTCCAGGTGTAGCTGAGACCTTCCAGGGGGTCTCCAGGTGGAGCTGAGACCTTCCAGGGGGTCTCCAGGTGGGGCTGAGACCTTCCAGAGGGTCTCCAGTTGGGCCTGAGACCTTCCAGGAGATCTCCAGGTGGGGCTGAGACCTTCCAGGGGGTCTCCAGGTGGAGCTGAGACCTTCCAGGGGGTCTCCAGGTGGAGCTGAGACCTTCCAGGAGGTCTCCAGGTGGAGCTGAGACCTTCCAGAAGGTCTCCAGGTGGAGCTGAGACCTTCCAGGGGGTCTCCAGGTGTAGCTGAGACCTTCCAGGGGGTCTCCAGGTGGAGCTGAGACCTTCCAGGGGGTCTCCAGTTGGGCCTGAGACCTTCCAGAAGGTCTCCAGGTGGGGCTGAGACCTTCCAGGGGGTCTCCAGGTGGGGCTGAGACCTTCCAGGAGATCTCCAGGTGGGGCTGAGACCTTCCAGAGGGTCTCCAGGTGGGGCTGAGACCTTCCAGAAGGTCTCCAGGTGGAGCTGAGACCTTCCAGGGGGTCTCCAGGTGGGGCTGAGACCTTCCAGGGGGTCTCCAGTTGGGCCTGAGACCTTCCAGGAGGTCTCCAGGTGGGGCTGAGACCTTCCAGAGGGTCTCCAGTTGGGCCTGAGACCTTCCAGGAGGTCTCCAGGTGGGGCTGAGACCTTCCAGGCGGTCTCCAGGTGGAGTTGAGACCTTCCAGGAGGTCTCCAGGTGGAGCTGAGACCTTCCAGGGGGTCTCCAGGTGGAGCTGAGACCTTCCAGGGGGTCTCCAGTTGGAGCTGAGACCTTCCAGGGCGTCTCCAGGTGGAGCTGAGACCTTCCAGGGGGTCTCCAGGTGGGGCTGAGACCTTCCAGAGGGTCTCCAGTTGGGGCTGAGACCTTCCAGGAGGTCTCCAGTTGGGGCTGAGACCTTCCAGGAGGTCTCCACGTGGGGCTGAGACCTTCCAGGAGGTCTCCACATGGAGTTGAGACCTTCCAGGGGTTCTCCAGGTGGGGCTGAGACCTTCCAGGGGGTCTCCAGGTGGGGCTGAGACCTTCCAGGGGGTCTCCAGGTGGGGCTGAGACCTTCCAGAGGGTCTCCAGTTGGGGCTGAGACCTTCCAGGAGGTCTCCACATGGAGCTGAGACCTTCCAGGGGTTCTCCAGGTGGAGCTGAGACCTTCCAGGAGGTCTCCACATGGAGCTGAGACCTTCCAGGGGGTCTCCAGGTGGGGCTGAGACCTTCCAGGGGGTCTCTAGGTGGGGCTGAGACCTTCCAGAGGGTCTCCAGTTGGGGCTGAGACCTTCCAGGAGGTCTCCACATGGAGCTGAGACCTTCCAGGGGGTCTCCAGGTGGAGCTGAGACCTTCCAGGGGTTCTCCAGGTGGGGCTGAGACCTTCTAGGGGGTCTCCAGGTGTCTCTAACCCCCCTTTGATGCCCCCAGGCAGACGGGGTTGGGCTTCGGGAGCACCATGGCTCGGGTCGGTGGGATCGTGGCCCCCCTGGTGAAGATGCTGGACGAGTCGTACCCGTCGGTGCCTCCCGGTGTCTACGGCGTCGCCCCCGTGGTGGCCGCGGCGGCCGCCGCTTTCCTCCCGGAGACCCTCAACAGGCCCCTGCCCGACACCATCGAGGAGGTGGAGAGCAGGTGGGGGGCTGGGAGATGGTGGAGGGACCTCGAGAAGAAGGAGGTCGAGTAGATGAGGGATGGATGAGGGACTCCTATATGGATGAGGGACTCCTGGATGGTTGAGGGACTCCTAGATGGTTGAGGGACTCCTGGATGGATGAGGGACTCCTGGATGGATGAGGGACTCCTGGATGGTTGAGGGAATCCTGGATGGATGAGGGACTCCTGGATGGATGAGGGACTCCTGGATGGACGAGGGACTCCTGGATGGACGAGGGACTCCTGGATGGACGAGGGACTCCTAGATGGTTGAGGGACTCCTGGATGGATGAGGGACTCCTGGATGGATGAGGGACTCCTGGATGGTTGAGGGAATCCTGGATGGATGAGGGACTCCTGGATGGATGAGGGACTCCTGGATGGACGAGGGACTCCTGGATGGACGAGGGACTCCTGGATGGACGAGGGACTCCTGGATGGATGAGGGACTCCTAGATGGATGAGGGACTCCTGGATGGATGAGGGACTCCTGGATGGATGAGGGACTCCTAGATGGATGAGGGACTCCTGGATGGATGAGGGACTCCTGGATGGATGAGGGACTCCTGGATGGATGAGGGACTCCTGGATGGATGAGGGACTCACGGATGGATGAGGGACTCCTGGATGGATGAGGGACTCCTGGATGGATGAGGGACTCCTGGATGGTTGAGGGACTCCTGGATGGATGAGGGACTCCTGGATGGATGAGGGACTCCTGGATGGATGAGGGACTCACGGAAGGAGGGACCTCAAGAAGAAGGAGGTTGAGTAGATGATGGATGGATGAGGGACAACCCCATCTCACCAACGACCTTCTCCTCCCACCAGGGTCAAGCGGAAGAAGACGGATCCCAAGGAGAAGATCCCCCTCCAAGCCCAGGACGTGGCCCTGCAGAAGGAGACCTGAAGGACCATGGTGGGGGGGGGCGGTGGGGAAGGAGAAGTCCTTGGAGGAATAAAGCAGCTCTGGAGAGGACAATGTCTTGGGGTGTTGTCTGAGGTCACCTCGGAGGGGATGGAGCTGAGGAGCCACCTCCTGAGGTCACCTCCGAGGGGATGGAGCTGAGGGGCCACCTCCTGAGGTCACCTCGGAGGGGATGGAGCTGAGGAGCCACCTCCTGAGGTCACCTCCGAGAGGATGGAGCTGAGGAGCCACCTCCTGAGGTCACCTCGGAGGGGATGGAGCTGAGGAGACACCTCCTGAGGTCACCTCCGAGGGGATGGAGCTGAGGAGCCACCTCCTGAGGTCACCTCCGAGAGGATGGAGCTGAGGGGCCACCTCCTGAGGTCACCTCGGAGGGGATGGAGCTGAGGAGACACCTCCTGAGGTCACCTCCGAGGGGATGGAGCTGAGGAGCCACCTCCTGAGGTCACCTCCGAGAGGATGGAGCTGAGGGGCCACCTCCTGAGGTCACCTCGGAGGGGATGGAGCTGAGGAGACACCTCCTGAGGTCACCTCGGAGGGGATGGAGCTGAGGAGCCACCTCCTGAGGTCACCTCGGAGGGGATGGAGCTGAGGAGACACCTCCTGAGGTCACCTCCGAGGGGATGGAGCTGAGGAGCCACCTCCTGAGGTCACCTCGGAGGGGATGGAGCTGAGGGGCCACCTCCTGAGGTCACCTCCGAGGGGATGGAGCTGAGGGGCCACCTCCTGAGGTCACCTCTGAGGGGATGGAGCTGAGGAGCCACCTCCTGAGGTCACCTCCGAGAGGATGGAGCTGAGGAGCCACCTCCTGAGGTCACCTCCGAGGGGATGGAGCTGAGGAGCCACCTCCTGAGGTCACCTCAGAGGGGATGGAGCTGAGGAGCCACCTCCTGAGGTCACCTCCGAGGGGATGGAGCTGAGGAGCCACCTCCTGAGGTCACCTCCGAGGGGATGGAGCTGAGGGGCCACCTCCTGAGGTCACCTCCGAGGGGATGGAGCTGAGGGGCCACCTCCTGAGGTCACCTCCGAGGGGATGGAGCTGAGGAGCCACCTCCTGAGGTCACCTCAGAGGGGATGGAGCTGAGGAGCCACCTCCTGAGGTCACCTCAGAGGGGATGGAGCTGAGGGGCCACCTCCTGAGGTCACCTCTGAGGGGATGGAGCTGAGGAGCCACCTCCTGAGGTCACCTCAGAGGGGATGGAGCTGAGGAGCCACCTCCTGAGGTCACCTCAGAGGGGATGGAGCTGAGGGGCCACCTCCTGAGGTCACCTCCGAGGGGATGGAGCTGAGGAGCCACCTCCTGAGGTCACCTCCGAGAGGATGGAGCTGAGGAGCCACCTCCTGAGGTCACCTCCGAGGGGATGGAGCTGAGGAGCCACCTCCTGAGGTCACCTCAGAGGGGATGGAGCTGAGGGGCCACCTCCTGAGGTCACCTCGGAGGGGATGGAGCTGAGGAGCCACCTCCTGAGGTCACCTCGGAGGGGATGGAGCTGAGGAGCCACCTCCTGAGGTCACCTCGGAGGGGATGGAGCTGAGGAGCCACCTCCTGAGGTCACCTCCGAGGGGATGGAGCTGAGGAGCCACCTCCTGAGGTCACCTCGGAGGGGATGGAGCTGAGGAGCCACCTCCTGAGGTCACCTCGGAGGGGATGGAGCTGAGGAGCCACCTCCTGAGGTCACCTCGGAGGGGATGGAGCTGAGGAGCCACCTCCTGAGGTCACCTCGGAGGGGATGGAGCTGAGGGGCCACCTCCTGAGGTCACCTCCGAGGGGATGGAGCTGAGGAGACACCTCCTGAGGTCACCTCCGAGGGGATGGAGCTGAGGGGCCACCTCCTGAGGTCACCTCGGAGGGGATGGAGCTGAGGAGCCACCTCCTGAGGTCACCTCGGAGGGGATGGAGCTGAGGAGCCACCTCCTGAGGTCACCTCCGAGGGGATGGAGCTGAGGAGACACCTCCTGAGGTCACCTCCGAGGGGATGGAGCTGAGGGGCCACCTCCTGAGGTCACCTCGGAGGGGATGGAGCTGAGGAGACACCTCCTGAGGTCACCTCGGAGGGGATGGAGCTGAGGAGCTGCCTCCTGAGGTCACCTCTGAGGGGATGGAGCTGAGGAGACACCTCCTGAGGTCACCTCGGAGGGGATGGAGCTGAGGAGACACCTCCTGAGGTCACCTCCGAGGGGATGGAGCTGAGGAGACACCTCCTGAGGTCACCTCGGAGGGGATGGAGCTGAGGAGACACCTCCTGAGGTCACCTCGGAGGGGATGGAGCTGAGGAGACACCTCCTGAGGTCACCTCGGAGGGGATGGAGCTGAGGAGCCACCTCCTGAGGTCACCTCGGAGGGGATGGAGCTGAGGAGCCACCTCCTGAGGTCACCTCCGAGGGGATGGAGCTGAGGAGCCACCTCCTGAGGTCACCTCCGAGGGGATGGAGCTGAGGAGCCACCTCCTGAGGTCACCTCCGAGGGGATGGAGCTGAGGAGCCACCTCCTGAGGTCACCTCGGAGGGGATGGAGCTGAGGGGCCACCTCCTGAGGTCACCTCGGAGGGGATGGAGCTGAGGGGCCACCTCCTGAGGTCACCTCGGAGGGGATGGAGCTGAGGGGCCACCTCCTGAGGTCACCTCTGAGGGATGGAGCTGAGGAGCCACCTCCTGAGGTCACCTCCGAGGGGATGGAGCTGAGGAGCCACCTCCTGAGGTCACCTCGGAGGGGATGGAGCTGAGGGGCCACCTCCTGAGGTCACCTCGGAGGGGATGGAGCTGAGGGGCCACCTCCTGAGGTCACCTCGGAGGGGATGGAGCTGAGGGGCCACCTCCTGAGGTCACCTCCGAGGGGATGGAGCTGAGGAGCCGCCTCCTGAGGTCACCTCGGAGGGGATGGAGCCCCAGAACGAGGAGACGTGAAGCGTGAGGAGCACCTGAGCTCCTCCCTCCACCCCTGGAGCTGCCGTGATGCCCCTTCCCCGACTTCTCCAGAGCCACCACCTCCTGGTTCCTGGTGCCCCTTGACCCCTTGGGCCGAGCCCGTCAAAGATTAACCCCGCGGCTTCTCCAGGCGGAGAAGATGCTGATGCCACCTCCGTCAGCACCTTCTCGTCCTCTTCTGACCACCAGGAAGGGTTGAAATTTAACCCCCAGTGGGGCTGGTGGCTCAAGGCAGGAGAAAAAAACCCCTCGGAGATGCCTCCTTGAGGGGAGAAGCTGCTCCGAGGTGGCTCCTCTCCCAAGATCTGAACCATCCACTTTCTTCTTGGTGGATCTCGAGGGGCTTCTTGGCTTTAGGGGAGAAGGGGAAGGGCTTGGAGGTGGCTCTGGACACCCTTGGTTGTCCAAGGCAGGAGAAAAAACCCTTGGAGACGCCTCCTTGAGGGGAGAAGCTGCTCCGAGGTGGCTCCTCTCCCAAGATCTGAACCATCCACCTTCTTCTTGGTGGATCTCGAGGGGCTTCTTGGCTTTAGGGGAGAAGGACAAGGGCTTGGAGGTGGCTCTGGACGCCCTTGGTGGCCCCTCCTGGCCACCTTTGCCTTCTCCTGCCTGGAAATCAAGACGAATCCCCATCAAAGATTAACCCACGCCGAGCACGGAGCCCAACCCGGTGGGAGGACCACGATGGGAGGAGAAGAAGCCATTTTTTTGAGATGAGCTCCATCCTTTTTTCTTTTTTTTTTTGGAGCTCGTGGATGGCTGAGAGACCTTCCCGGGTTCTCCCGGTGGCACCATGGCCTTCGGAGACCTCCTGGAGCACCTGGGGGGCTTGGGGCGCTTCCAGGTGGCTTCGGTTCTTCTCTTGGCCCTGCCGGTCTTCTTGATGGCCAGTCACAACCTTCTCCAGAACTTCACGGCGGCCACCGGAGACCATCGGTGCCGGCTGCCAGGGGAGGACAACGCGACGGGGTCCCAGCTCCAGGAGCTCCTCAGGGTCTGGATCCCCCCCGGAGAACGGTGCCGGCGCTTCGTGGCGCCTCAGTGGTGGCTCCTAGAGGTCAACGGCTCGTCCCCCAACGCCTCGTGGCCCCCGACGGAGCCGTGCGGCCACGGTTGGAGCTACGGCCACGGCGTCTTCTCCAGCACCATCGTCTCCGAGGTAGGACAACCCCGAGGTGGCTCCTTCCGCCTCGTCCCTTCACCTTGAGGCTCCGAGGAAGGGTCAGACCCACCTCGGCTTCTTCCAACTGGAGCGTCTTCCCCACGAGACCCTCGGTGGCGGCTCCGGGCACGAAGGGAGAGGGGGAGGGAGCCGGTGGCCTTCAACGAGAAGGTCGCAAAGACCTCAGGAAGGAGCCACCGGCCCGTTCAAGGTCTTCATCAACCGCCTGGGTGAAGGCGTCGAGGGTTGCGGAGATGACACTGAGCTGGAGGGGTTTGAGGTTCTCCAGAGGGACCCACCCCGTGTCCCTCCCCCTCCCCAGTGGGACCTGGTGTGCGGCTCGCGGGGTCTCAAGGAGGCGGCCCAGTCGCTCTACATGGCTGGAGTCCTGGTGGGTGGAATCGTCTTCGGGGGCCTCTCTGACAGGTGAGACCTTGCCTGGCTCCTTGGGGAGCTGGGACCTCATCTCGGGGTCCTTCCCACCTCCTCAGGGACAGGTGGGACCTCATCTCGGGGTCCTTCTCACCTCCTCTGGGACAGGTGGGACCTCATCTCAGGGTCCTTCCCACCTCCTCTGGGACAGGTGGGACCTTCCCTGGCTCCTTGGGGAGCTGGGACCTCATCTCGGGGTCCTTCCCACCTCCTCTGGGACAGGTGGGACCTCATCTCGGGGTCCTTCCCACCTCCTCTGGGACAGGTGGGACCTTCCCTGTCTCCTTGAGGAGCTGGGACCTCATCTCGGGGTCCTTCTCACCTCCTCTGGGACAGGTGAGACCTTCCCTGGCTCCTTGGGGAGCTGGGACCTCATCTCGGGGTCCTTCCCACCTCCTCTGGGACAGGTGAGACCTTCCCTGTCTCCTTGAGGAGCTGGGACCTCATCTTGGGGTCCTTCCCACCTCCTCTGGGACAGGTGAGACCTTCCCTGTCTCCTTGAGGAGCTGGGACCTCATCTTGGGGTCCTTCCCACCTCCTCTGGGACAGGTGAGACCTTCCCTGTCTCCTTGAGGAGCTGGGACCTCATCTCAGGGTCCTTCCCACCTCCTCTGGGACAGGTGGGATCTTCCCTGTCTCCTTGGGGAGCTGGGAACCTCATCTCGGGGTCCTTCCCACCTCCTCTGGGACAGGTGGGACCTTCCCTGTCTCCTTGAGGAGCTGGGACCTCATCTCGGGGTCCTTCTCACCTCCTCTGGGACAGGTGAGACCTTCCCTGGCTCCTTGGGGAGCTGGGACCTCATCTCGGGGTCCTTCCCACCTCCTCTGGGACAGGTGAGACCTTCCCTGTCTCCTTGAGGAGCTGGGACCTCATCTTGGGGTCCTTCCCACCTCCTCTGGGACAGGTGAGACCTTCCCTGTCTCCTTGAGGAGCTGGGACCTCATCTTGGGGTCCTTCCCACCTCCTCTGGGACAGGTGGGATCTTCCCTGTCTCCTTGGGGAGCTGGGAACCTCATCTCGGGGTCCTTCCCACCTCCTCTGGGACAGGTGGGACCTTGGGGAGCTGGGACCTCATCTCGGGGTCCTTCCCACCTCCTCTGGGACAGGTGGGACCTTGGGGAGCTGGGACCTCATCTCGGGGACCTCCCACCTCCTCCCCCCCCAGGTTCGGCCGCCGGCTGGTGCTCACCTGGTGCTACCTGCAGCTCGGGGCCATGGGGACCTTCTCCTCCTTCTCCTCCACCTTCTCCACCTACTGCGTTTTGAGGTTCCTCACGGGCTCGGCCTTCTCGGGCATCGTCCTCAACAGCGTCTCCCTCTGTAGGTGGATCCTCCGCCTCTAGGTGGGCTCCAGGGTCACCTCCGGGAGGTCCTGGCCCTCACCTCGGGTGTCTCCTCAGCTCTGGAGTGGTTGCCGACGCGAGCCAGGGCCCCCGTGGGGACCTTCTTGGGCTACTGCTACACGTGTGGCCAGTTCCTCCTGGCCGGGGTGGCCTACGTCCTCCCGCGGTGGAGGGATCTCCAGCTGGTGGTGTCCGTGCCCTTCTTCGGGTTCTTCATCTGCTCGTGGTGAGGAGGAGGAGGAGGTGGGATGGACGGAGAGACGGTGGGATGAGAAGATAGAGGGATGGTTGGAGGTCTGGATGGACGGTTGGAGGTCTGGATGGACGGTTGGAGGTCTGGATGGACGGTTGGAGGTCCTAGACGGCTGGAGAGCTGGAGGGGAGATGACCTTGAGGTCCCCTCTGTCCTCCCCGCCCCCTCCAAGGTGGTTGACGGAGTCGGCTCGTTGGCTGCTCCTGGTCGGAAGGTCCCAGCGAGCCCTGCGGGAGCTCCAGAAGGTGGCCAGGATGAACGGCAAGAAGGAGGAAGGCGAGAAGCTCGACCTGGAGGTCAGAGGGGCCACCTGGGCAGCCTGGGACGTCTCTGCGGGGGGGACATCGCCACCTCCATCCAGCCCATCATACAACCATCCACCTCCATCATCTCCATCTCCATCATCTCCATCTCCATCATCTCCATCTCCATCATCTCCATCATCCCCATCTCCATCATCCCCATCTCCATCATCTCCATCTCCATCATCTCCATCATCCCCATCTCCATCATCTCCATCTCCATCATCTCTATCATCTCCATCTCCATCATCTCCATCTCTATCATCTCCATCTCCATCACCTCCATCACCTCCATCTCCATCATCTCCATCATCTCCATCATCTCCATCATCTCCATCATCTCCATCCATCCTCATCTCCATCATCCCCATCTACATCATCTCCATCTCCATCCATCCCCTCATACAACCATCTATCTCCAACATCTCCTTCTCCACCATCTCCACCTCCATCCATCCCTCCTCTCCCACCTCCGTGTCCTCTCCGGGACTTCACCCCCCACCTCAGGAAGGTCCAAGCCCTCTGTCCCCACCCCACCCTCCTCTCTCCTTCCAGACCCTCATGTCCTACATGCAGAAGGAGGTGGCTTCGGCGAGGACTCGTCACACCGTGGTGGACCTGGTGCGGACGCCCGTGGTGAGGAGGATCTCCTGCTGCCTCTGCTTCGTCTGGTACGTCAGGGGTGGAGGACACCAAGGTGGGGCTTGTCCTCCACCCCTCTATCTCCTCATCCCTCCATCCCTCTTCCCACCTCAGGTTCTCCACCAGCTTCGCCTACTACGGGTTGGCCATGGACCTTCAGAACTTCGACTTGGACCTCTACGTGATGCAGCTGCTCTTCGGGGCCGTGGACATCCCGGCCAAGCTGGTCTCCGTCCTCTCCATCACCTACGTGGGGAGACGCTTCAGCCAGGCCGCGTCCCTCCTCCTGGCCGGCTCGGCCGTCCTGGTCAACGGCTTCGTGCCGCGAGGTGAGGGGAAGGGCTGGAGGTTCTTCTGCGTCTCCAGAGGGTGAGGAACCACCTGGAAGGGTCGAAACCATCACCTGGAAGGGTCAAAACCATCTGGGGAGGGTTCCTCGGCGTCTCCAGAGGGTGAGGAGCCACCTGGAAGGGTCGAAACCATCACCTGGAAGGGTCAAAACCATCTGGGGAGGGTTCCTCGGGGTCTCCAGAGGGTGAGGAGCCACCTGGAAGGGTCGAAACCATCACCTGGAAGGGTCAAAACCATCTGGGGAGGGTTCCTCGGCGTCTCCAGAGGGTGAGGAACCACCTGGAAGGGTCGAAACCATCTGGGGAGGGTTCCTGAGCATCTCCAGAGGGTGAGGAGCCACCTGGAAGGGTCGAAACCATCTGGGGAGGGTTCCTCAGCGTCTCCAGAGGGTGAGGAACCACCTGGAAGGGTCGAAACCATCTGGGGAGGGTTCCTGAGCATCTCCAGAGGGTGAGGAGCCACCTGGAAGGGTCGAAACCATCACCTGGAAGGGTCGAAACCATCTGGGGAGGGTTCCTTGGTGTCTCCAGAGGGTGATGAGCCACCTGGAAGGGTCAAAACCATCTGGGGAGGGTTCCTCGGTGTCTCCAGAGGGTGATGAGCCACCTGGAAGGGTCGAAACCATCACCTGGAAGGGTCAAAACCATCTGGGGAGGGTTCCTTGGTGTCTCCAGAGGGTGAGGAGCCACCTGGAAGGGTCGAAACCATCTGGGGAGGGTTCCTCAGTGTCTCCAGAGGGTGAGGAGCCACCTGGAAGGGTCGAAACCATCTGGGATCCATCAACGCAAGAGGGATGGATGAGAAGATGGATGGAGGGATGGGATGTCCTCTCCTCGTCCCCACAGAGCTGCGGACGCTCAGGACCGCGCTGGCCGTCTTCGGCAAAGGCTGCTTGGCCGCCTCCTTCAACTGCGTCTTCCTCTACACGGGGGAGCTCTACCCAACCGTCATCCGGTGAGGACCTCTGGGTGTCCCCCCAAGGACCTCCTGGTGCCCCCCCATCCCACCACCTGCTCCTCAAGGACCTCTGGGTGTCCTCCCAAGGACCTCTGGGTGTTCCCCCATCCCACCACCTGCTCCTCGAGGACCTCCTGGTGTCCCCCCATCCCACCACCTGCTCCTCAAGGACCTCTGAGTGTCCCCCAAGGACCTCCTGGTGTCCCCCCACCCCACCACCTGCTCCTCGAGGACCTCCTGGTGTCCCCCAAGGACCTCTGGGTGTCCCTCTATGCCACCATCTGCTCCTCAAGGACCTCTGGGTGTCCTCCCAAGGACCTCCTGGTGTCCCCCCATCCCACCACCTGCTCCTCGAGGACCTCCTGGTGTCCCCTGAGGACCTCCTGGTGTCCCCCCACCCCATAACCTGCTCCTCGAGGACCTCTGGGTGTCCCCCCAAGGACCTCCTGGTGTCCTCCCAAGGACCTCCTGGTGTCCCCCCACCCCATAACCTGCTCCTCGAGGACCTCCTGGTGTCCCTCAAGGACCTCTGGTTGTCCCCCCACCCCATAACCTGCTCCTCAAGGACCTCCTGGTGTCCCTCAAGGACCTCTGGTTGTCCCCCCCCACCCATAACCTGCTCCTCAAGGACCTCCTGGTGTCCCTCAAGGACCTCTGGTTGTCCCCCCACCCCACCACCTGCTCCTCGAGGACCCCTGGGTGTCCCCCCAAGGATCTCCTGATGTCCCCACAGGCAGACGGGGATGGGCTTGGCCAACACGATGTCTCGTCTGGGGAGCATCTCGGCCCCCCTGGTGAAGATGGTTGGAGAGACCCTCCCGTGGTTGCCCTCGGTCATCTACGGGGCGGCCCCCGTGGTCTCGGGGCTGGTGGCCACGTGGCTACCGGAGACGAAGGACACGGCGCTGCCCGAGACCCTGGAGGACGTGGAGAGGAGGTGGGAGGGATGAGAAGATAGAGGGATGGAGGGATGAGAAGATGGATGGATGAGCAGATGGATGGGTGGATGAGAAGATAGAGGGATGGAGGGATGAGAAGATGGATGGTTGGATGGACCCCGAGAACCTCTCTCTCCCTCCAGGATCCAACCCCAGAAGGTCGAATCCCAACACCTCCAGGTCCCCCTTCACCCCACCAGCTCCACAAAGTCCTCCTAGATCCACCTCTCCAGGGGATCCAAACCCTCCTGGACCTCCGTGTCCTCACGAAGGAGCTGGAGAAGCTTGGAGGGATGAACCCTCCACGGCCGAGGAGAAGACCCAGGGGTGGGGGATGGTGTGTCCTGTTTCTTTTTTTTTTCTGGAATAAACACGATCCAAGCAAAAAAAAAAAAAACTTGTGTGAAACGGAGCCGGGTTGGAGGAGGAGGAGGAGGAGGAGGAGGAGGAGGAGGAGGGGGGTTTGTTTTCCCACGGCCCCAGGAGGTCCCCGAAAGCTCCGTTGTCCCACCCCGAAGACAAATAACGGAGCCACGGGGGATCGAGGCCTCGGAATCTCGACCTTCTCCACCATCTCCTCCTCCTCTTGGCTGAGACGGAGCTGGGAGGGAGAGAAAAAGGGTCCTGGGAGAAGGAGGGGGACGTGGGAGCCCCGAGAATTGAGGTTCTCCAGGAGCTGGGGGGCTGGAGGAGCCTGGAGATCCAAGGAAGGGGATGCCCAGGTGTCCAGGGATCCAAGGAATCTGAGGAACCTGCACCCAGGGGTGCGAGAACCTCTGTGTCCAGGTGTCCAGGTGTCCAGGTGTCCCAAGGACCTGAGGGACCAGGTGTCTGGATCCTCGAGGACTCAAGGATCCCAAAGACTTGTGTCTGGATCCTCAAGGATCCCAAGGACTCATCTCTGGATCCTCAAGTGTCCCAAGGATTCAAGGATCCCAAGGACTCATCTCTGGATCCTCAAGGATCCCAAGGATTCAAGGATCCCAAAGACTCATCTCTGGATCCTCAAGGTCCCCAAGGACTCAAGGATCCCAAAGACTCAAAACTGGATCCTCAAGGATCCCAAGGACTCATCTCTGGATCCTCAAGTGTCCCAAGGACTCAAGGATCCCAAGGACTCATGTCTGGATCCTCAAGGATCCCAAGGATTCAAGGATCCCAAGGACTCATGTCTGGATCCTCAAGGATCCCAATGACTCATGTCTGGATCCTCAAGGATCCCAAGGATTCAAGGATCCCAAGGACTCATGTCTGGATCCTCAAGGATCCCAAGGACTCATCTCTGGATCCTCAAGTGTCCCAAGGACTCAAGGATCCCAAGGACTCATGTCTGGATCCTCAAGGATCCCAAGGATTCAAGGATCCCAAGGACTCATGTCTGGATCCTCAAGGATCCCAATGACTCATGTCTGGATCCTCAAGGATCCCAAGGACTCGTGTCTGGATCCTCAAGGTCCCCAAGGACTCAAGGATCCCAAAGACTCAAAACTGGATCCTCAAGGATCCCAAGGACTCATGTCTGGATCCTCAAGGATCCCAAGGATTCAAGGATCCCAAGGACTCATGTCTGGATCCTCAAGGATCCCAATGACTCATGTCTGGATCCTCAAGGATCCCAAGGACTCGTGTCTGGATCCTCAAGGTCCCCAAGGACTCAAGGATCCCAAAGACTCAAAACTGGATCCTCAAGGATCCCAAGGACTCATGTCTGGATCCTCAAGGATCCCAAGGATTCAAGGATCCCAAGGACTCATCTCTGGATCCTCAAGGATCCCAAGGATTCAAGGATCCCAAGGACTCGTGTCTGGATCCTCAAGGTCCCCAAAGACCCCCATCTCCAGCTGCCCCGACATCCCCAGGACCCACAACTTGAGACCCCGACATCCTGAATCCCTGCGGATCCCATCAATCCCGCTTCCCGGGTGCCCCCAGGCCCCCCCCAGATCCACCTCCTCCTCCTCCCCAGCCCCCCAAGTCCCTCCCCCCCCAGGGGTCTCCTGGTTGCCCCCCACGCTCTGCTGCCTCCTGGTCGAGGTCCAAGAGGCTCCCGGAGGCTCCGCGAGGACTTTGTCACCATTAATGGTGGAAACGAGGCCTGGAAGTTGGGATCCGGAGGCCTCTGGAGTGAAACGTTAACCGGGAACGAGAGGATTTAAATAGGGGAGCGAGGACGGCGACGGGGGACACGGCCGGAGCCACCCGGAGGTGAGAAGATCAATAGGGGGATCAATAAGGGTGATCGGGAGGGAGGGGGAGGGCCAGGGGGGCGTGGAGAGAGATTGAAGGGCAAGAGGCTGATCAATAATCAGCTTTGAGCTCAATAGGCGGATCAATAGAGAGGAAATTGGATCAACAGGGAGGTTATAGATCAAGAGGCTGATCAATAATCAGCTTTGAGCTCAATAGGCGGATCAATAGAGATGGATCAATAGGTTCTAGGGCAGGAGATTGATCGATAGAGACCAATAAACTGATCAATAGATCATTTAGGGTCACTCTATTGATCAATAGGTTGATCAATAGAGAGAGCGAAAGATCAATCGATCAGGAGGTTAAAGTGGCTCAATCAATCAATCAATCAATCGATTATAGGCTGGTTGAGATTAAGATCAATATGTTGATCGATAGAAAGATCATGAATCGATGAATTGATCAATAGGCCAATTGATCAATCGATTGATTGATTGATAAGGGGAGGGGAGGGAGAGGGGCGAGAGCTAATTGATGACGGCGAGATCAATAGAGCAGAGATTGATTGATGGGTGGATTGATCGATTTGATTGATTGATTGCCAGATTGATAGAGCAATTTGATTGATGGATTGATCGTTTGATAGATTAAGAGGTCAATGGATTAAGAGATCAATAGATCAATTGATCGGTAGAGAGATTGAGGGGCTGATAGAGACACTGATAGATCAATAGACACCCTGGTAGATCAATAGGGATTGATTGATTGATTGATCAGGGCCCTGATAGATCGATAGAGGCCAATTTATTGATTAATAGGGGCTCTTCATCCAAGCTCCATCCAACCTCCGTAAAACCTCCATCCAACCTCCATCCAACTTCCATAAAACCTTCATCCAACCTTCATCCAACCTCCATCCAACCTTCAACCTCCATCCAACCTCCATCCAACCTCCATCCAACCTCCATCCAACCTCCATTTCTCCATCCAACCCCCATCCAACCTCCATCCAACCTCCATTTCTCCATCCAACCCCCATCCGAGCTCCATCCAACCTCCATCCAACCTCCATCCAACCTCCGTCCAACCTCCATCCAACCTCCATCCAACCTCCATCCAACCTCCATCCAACCTCCGTCCAACCTCCGTCCAACCTCCATCCAACCTCCATCCAACCTCCATTTCTCCATCCAACCCCCATCCAACCTCCATCCAACCTCCATAAAACCTCCATCCAACCTCCATCCAACTTCCATAAAACCTCCATCCAACCTCCGTCCAACTTCCATAAAACCTCCATCCAACCTCCGTCCAACCTCCATCCAACCTCCATCCAAGCTCCATCCAACCTCCATAAAACCTCCATCCAACCTCCATCCAACTTCCATAAAACCTTCATCCAACCTTCATCCAACCTCCATCCAACCTTCAACCTCCATCCAACCTCCATTTCTCCATCCAACCCCCATCCAACCTCCATCCAACCTCCATTTCTCCATCCAACCCCCATCCAACCTCCATCCAACCTCCATCCAACCTCCATCCAACCTCCATTTCTCCATCCAACCCCCATCCAAGCTCCATCCAACCTCCATAAAACCTCCATCCAACCTCCATCCAACTTCCATAAAACCTCCATCCAACCTCCATCCAACCTCCATCCAACCTCCATCCAACCTCCATTTCTCCATCCAACCCCCATCCAAGCTCCATCCAACCTCCATCCAACTTCCATAAAACCTCCATCCAACCTCCATCCAACCTCCATCCAACCTCCATTTCTCCATCCAACTCCCATCCAACCTTCAACCTCCATCCAACCTCCATCCAACCTCCATTTCTCCACCCAAGCTCCATCCCAGCTCCATCCCAGCTCCATCCCAGCTCCCCCGGCGTCCACCTGCTGTCCCCATGACCTTCGTGGAGCTCCTGGCCCGCCTGGGCGGGATGGGCCGCTTCCAGGTGACCTTCGTGGCCTCGCTGGCCCTCCCCCTCCTCATGCTGGCCAGTCACAACCTTCTCCAGAACTTCACGGCCGGCGTCCCCGGCCACCACTGCCGCCCCCACCCCGCGGCCAACGGCTCCTCCCGGGAGGTCCAAGTCCTCGTCTCCATCCCCACCGACGGCCACCGGCGCCCCCAGCGCTGCCGACGCTACCTGGAGCCCCAGTGGCACCTCCTGGAGGTCCACGGGGCGGCCAACGGCTCTTCCCTGGTGGCCAACGGCTCCGCGGTGGCCAACGGCTCCTCCCTGGTGGCCACCGAGCCCTGTCGGGACGGTTGGAGCTACGAGGGAGGCGCCTTCGCTCGAACCATCGTCACCGAGGTGAGGGGGGTGACCACCAGGGTCCACGAGACCTTCATCCTGGAGATGGGTTGGAGGAACCTCAGGGGGGTTTGGAGGTGACACGGAGCTGGGCGGAGATCCTGGAGGGGGTTTGAGGGTCTCCAGAGGGTTTGAGGGTCTCCAGAAGGATCTGAGGGTCTCCTGAGGGATCCAAGCTGCTTGGAGCCATGGATCTGCTGGAGGGTTTGAGGTTCTCCAGAGGGTTTGAGGTTCTCTAGAGGGTTTGTGGTTCTCCAGAGGGTTTGAGGTTCTCCAGGGGGATCTGAGGGTCTCCAGGGGGATCTGAGCTGCTTGGATCCATGGATCTGCTGGAGGGTTTGAGGTTCTCCAGAGGGATCTGAGGTTCTCCAGAGGGATCTGAGGGTCTCCAGAATGATTTGAGGTTCTCCAGAGGGTTTGAGGTTCTCCAGAGGGATCTGAGGTTCTCCAGAAGGATCTGAGGGTCTCCAGAACGATTTGAGGTTCTCCAGAGGGTTTGAGGTTCTCCAGAGGGATCTGAGGTTCTCCAGAAGGATCTGAGGGTCTCCAGAACGATTTGAGGTTCTCCAGAGGGTTTGAGGTTCTCCAGAGGGATCTGAGGTTCTCCAGAGGGATCTGAGGGTCTCCAGAACGATTTGAGGTTCTCCAGAGGGTTTGAGGCTCTCCAGAGGGATCTGAGGTTCTCCAGAAGGATCTGAGGGTCTCCAGAACGATTTGAGGTTCTCCAGAAGGATTTGAGGTTCTCCAGGGGGATCTGGGCTGCTGGGATCCATGGATCTGCTGGAGGGTTTGAGATTCTCCAGTGGGATCTCAGGTTCTCCAGAGGGTTTGAGGTTCTCCAGAGGGATCTGAGGTTGGATGGAGGTTGGATGGGGACGTGGCCACCAAGAGGTGGTCAGTGGCCACCAAGGGCTGGTCGGTGACCTCCTGTGTCTTCTCCTGGGGCCAGTGGGACCTGGTGTGCGAGTCCCGGACACTGAGGCAGGTGGCTCAGTCCATCTACATGGCTGGGATCCTCCTGGGCTCCGGGCTTTTCGGGATCCTCTCTGACAAGTGGGTGGAACTGGGAGGAACTGGGAGGAACTGGGAGAGGAGATGGGGGATGGGTGAGGTTGTCCTCTCCTTCCCAGTGTCCCAGTGGCTCCAGTGTTCCCAGTTCCCCATCCCAGTATCTCCAGCACCCCATATCCTCCCTCCCAGTGCTCCCAGTGTTCCCAGTTCCCCATCCCAGTATCTCCAGCACCCCATATCCTCCCTCCCAGTGGCCCCAGTGTTCCCAGTTCCCCATCCCAGTATCTCCAGCACCCCATATCCTCCCTCCCAGTGCTACCAGTGCTCCCAGTTCCTCATCCCAGTATCTCCAGCACCACCTGTCCTCCATCCCATCACCCCCAGGGCCCCATATCCCCTCTCCCAGTACCTCCAGCTCCCAGTGTCCCCATCCCAGTACCTCCAGCTCCCCCCCTATACCCCCTCCCAGTGCTCCCAGTGCTCCCAGTGCTCCCAGTGTCCCTATCCCAGTTCCTCCAGCTCCCCCTATACCCCCTCCCAGTGCTCCCAGTGCTCCCAGTGCTCCCAGTGCCCCTCCCGCTGTCCCCTAGGTTGGGCCGACGGGCTCTGCTGAGCTGGAGTTACCTGCAGCTGGGGGCGACGGGGGCCGGGACGGCGGCCGCTCCGACCTTCGGCTCCTACTGCGCCTGCCGCTTCCTGACGGGCTTGGCCGTGGCCGGAGTGACCCTCAACTCCGCCTCTCTCTGTGAGACCCCCAGGATGGGACGGGGACACCAGCCAGGGGGACCTCCCGGGCCACCAGGGACCAGCCCCCCCACCACTGACCACTGGGAGTGACCCTTGGGCTCCATCCCCATCATCACTGACCCTTGGGCTCCATCTCCACTGACCCTTGGGCTCCATCTCCACTGACCCTTGGGCTCCATCCCCACTGACCCTTGGGCTCCATCTCCATCTCCACTGACCCTCGGGCTCCATCCCCACTGACCCTTGGGCTCCAGCTCCAGCTCCACTGACCCTTGGGCTCCAGCTCCAGCTCCACTGACCCTTGGGCTCCATCCCCATCATCACAGACCCTTGGGATGGACCAGGATCCATCCAACCATCACTGACCCTTGGGCTCCATCCTCATCATCACTGACCCTTGGGTCCATCTCCACTGACCCTTGGGCTCCATCTCTATCTCCACTGACCCTTGGGCTCCATCTCCACCTCCACTCACCCTTGGGCTCCATCTCCATCTCCACTGACCCTTGGGCTCCATCCCCACTGATCCTTGGGCTCCATCTCCATCTCCACTGACCCTTGGGCTCCATCTCCACTGACCCTTGGGCTCCATCTCTATCTCCACTGACCCTTGGGCTCCATCTCTATCTCCACTGACCCTTGGGCTCCATCTCTATCTCCACTGACCCTTGGGCTCCATCTCTATCTCCACTGACCCTTGGGCTCCATCTCCACTGACCCTTGGGCTCCATCCCCACTGACCCTTGGGCTCCATCTCCATCTCCACTGACCCTTGGGCTCCATCCCCACTGACCCTTGGGCTCCATCTCTATCTCCACTGACCCTTGGGCTCCATCTCCACTGACCCTTGGGCTCCATCTCTATCTCCACTGACCCTTGGGCTCCATCTCCATCTCCACTGACCCTTGGGCTCCATCCCCACTGACCCTTGGGCTCCATCTCCACATCCACTGACCCTCGGGCTCCATTTCCACTGACCCTCGGGTCCATCTCCATCTCCACTGACCCTCGGGCTCCATCCCCACTGACCCTTGGGCTCCATCTCCACCTCCACTCACCCTTGGGCTCCATCTCCATCTCCACTGACCCTTGGGCTCCATCCCCACTGACCCTTGGGCTCCATCTCCATCTCCACTGACCCTTGGGCTCCATCCCCACTGACCCTTGGGCTCCATCTCCACATCCACTGACCCTTGGGCTCCATCTCCACATCCACTGACCCTCGGGCTCCATTTCCACTGACCCTCGGGTCCATCTCCATCCCCGTTGACCCTTGGTGGGACCCAAGC
>JAUNZM010001899.1:0-22500 GCA_033459285.1 Clamator glandarius | reverse complement strand
CTTCAACTGCGCCTACATCTTCACCGGGGAGCTCTTCCCCACCGTCATCAGGTGGGGAGGGGCCACCAAGCCCTCCATCCCTCAACCCCTCCAACCATCCCTCTAGCTTCTCATCCATCCATCTATCTACTCATCCATCCATCTATCTACTCATCCACCTCTCTATCTTCTCATCCCTCCACCTTCTCACCCGTCCCTCCAACCCTTCCTGGTCCCTCCTCTCCTCCGCAGGCAGACGGGGATGGGCCTGGGAGGCACCATGGCGCGCGTGGGCAGCATGGTGGCCCCGCTGGTCCGTATCGCAGCCGACGTGACCCCCGCGCTGCCCCTCGTCATCTACGGGGTGGCCCCCATCGTCTCGGCCGTCGCCACCTGCTTCCTCCCCGAGACCCGCAACGTCCCCCTCCCCGAGACCATCGAGGACGTCGAGAGAAGGTGAGGAGCTCCCATCCCACCACGTCCCCCTCGATCTTCCTCATCTTCTCGTGGGGGAATCATCTTATTAGGGCAAGAGGCCTTGGAGAAGCCCAGAAGGTTTTGGGGTGGAAAGAGAAAAGGTTTTGGGGTGGTGAAGACCAAGGGTTTTGGGGCAAGAGACAGAGGATTTGGGACAAGGACCCTGAAGGTTTTGGGGTGGTGAGGACCAAGGGTTTTGGGGCCAAAGACAGAGGATTTGGGACAAGGAGGAATGAAGGTTTTGGGGTGGTGAAGACCAAGGGTTTTGGGGCAGGAAGGGACGAAAGTTTTGGGGCAAGAGACGAAGGTTTTGGGGTTTCTCTTCTCCCACAGAGCAGGTCACCTCAAAGACGAGGAGGTCACCATCCCCTTGAGCGTCACCAAGCCCCAGGGCGGCACCTGAAGGGGGAAGAGGACGGGAATCGGCGACACCCCCATTCCCGACGTTATTTATTGAACCCCAATAAAAAAACCCAAAAACCTCTTTGCGTCAAAGCTGAGGTGGCTGGGACCCCCCCGAAACGAGGCTAACGAGGGTTAATTAGCCCAGGTATTAATCAGGCGCCTGGTCCTGGCTCTGGAGTTCTGGCCTTTCCCCTAATTCCAGTGATTTAGCCTCAAAGTAAAGCTGCAGATTAATTCTCATGTCCAAGCGGAGTTGGAGGGGGGAGGAAAAACCCCACAATGGGGTTTACTCACCCCAAAAATATAGAACAACCTATCAGCCCTCAGAGAAGCCCCCAAATAAGGTTTATTCCCCCTAAAAAAATATAGAACCTCAGGATCAGCCCTCAGAGAAGCCCCAAAATAGGGTTTATTCACCCTAAAAAAATATAGAACCTCACTATCAGCTCTGAGAGAAGCTTCAAAATAGAGTTTATTCACCCTAAAAAAAAATAGAACCTGTCAGCCATCAGAGAAGCCCCACAGAAATAGCTGTTTTTTACCCCAAACCAAAGTCCATTCCCACTTTTTTTTGTCCCCAACCCCCTTTTTTTGCCTCCAAATTCCTTTTTTTGCCCCCAAATCCCTTTTTTTGCCCCACCCCCCCTTTTTTTGCCCCCAAATCCCTCTTTTTGCCCCAAATCCCTTTTTTTTTGCCCCCAACCCCCTTCATTTTCACACCGTTGCCTTTTTTTTTGCGTTTTTATTATGAAAAAGAAGCCGTTTTGGTGTTTGATTTTTTTTTTTTCCGGATAAGACACAACCGTGAAGCTTTTGCTGAGGGAAATTTGGGGTTAAACCCCCCCCACCCCCCGTTTTGGGACATTTTCTCATCCCAATCCTGTCGGGGTATGAAAAATAGAGGGAAATCGCTTCATTTGAACCAAAAACCCCTCAATTTCCACCCAAATCGCCCTCGAGGAAGGGGAGGAGAGAAACCACCTGGGCCGGAGCCGCTCGATTCCACAGATCCTGGAGTTTATTGGGGGGGGGAGGGGGCTTTTTAAGGGATTTTGGTCAATTTTGAGCAGTTTTGGTTCATTCGGGGTTATTTTAAGGGTTATTTTAGTCATTTTGGGTCGTTTTTTCCACTCAGAAACGTGGTTTGCGGGCGGCCCCGGTTGGTTTCTCTCTTGTGGGGGGGTTCTGGGAGGTGAAATCGGGACGCGGTGGTCGGAAAGGGGGGGGCGGAGGTAGGTTTTTAAGTCGATTTTTAGAAAAAACAGGCACATTCAGTCAACGGGATCCACAGGATTGGGGGGGGGGGGGGATATCGGGGTCGCCTCGCCCAAAGAAAACCCTCGGGACCCCAAAAACAAACCCTGTGCGACCGTGAGGGGCTGGGGGGGAAGCAAGGAGGGGGGACACAAGCGTTTAAGCCTCTACGCGAGGGAAAAATCCCCAAAAGAAGGGGTTTTGCCCCGTTTAGCGTGAGCTGGAGGAAGAAAATGCCGACGTTGAAGGCGGTTTGGCCTCGGTTTGCGCCAGATGGAGGAAGGAAACCCCCAAATGGAGGGGGTCTGCCTCAAAATGGAGGGGGTCCGCCTCAAAATGGAGGGGGTCCGCCTCAAAATGGAGGGGGTCTGCCTCAAAATGGAGGGGTTCCGCCTCAAAATGGAGGGGTTCCGCCTCAAAATGGAGGGGGTCCACCTCAAAATGGAGGGGGTCCACCTCAAAATGGAGGGGGTCTGCCTCAAAATGGAGGGGGTCCGCCTCAAAATGGAGGGGGTCCGCCTCAAAATGGAGGGGGTCTGCCTCAAAATGGAGGGGGTCCGCCTCAAAATGGAGGGGGTCCACCTCAAAATGGAGGGGGTCCGCCTCAAAATGGAGGGGGTCCGCCTCAAAATGGAGGGGGTCCGCCTCAAAATGGAGGGGTTCCGCCTCAAAATGGAGGGGGTCTGCCTCAAAATGGAGGGGGTCTGCCTCAAAATGGAGGGGGTCTGCCTCAAAATGGAGGGGGTCTGCCCCATTGGGCGCCAGCTGGAAAAAGAAATCAGAAATGAAGAGGTTTTGCCTCAAAATTAAGGGGAGTTGCCCCATCTTAGGCCAGCTGGAAAAAGAAAAACCCTAAATGAAGGGGCTTTGCCTCAAAATGATGGGGGTTTGCCTCAAAATGGAGGGGGTCTGCCCTATTTTGTGCCAGCTGGAAGAAGAAAAAACGAAAATTAAGGAGCTTTGCCTCAAAATGAAGGGGCTTTGCCTGAAAATGAAGAGGTTTTGCCTCAAAATGGAGGAGGTCTGCCCCATTTTGCGCCAGCTGGAAGAAGAAAAACCCAAAATGAAGGGGTTTTGCCTCAAAATGAAGGGGCTTTGCCTCAAAATGGAGGGGGTCTGCCCCATTTTGTGCCAGCTAGAAGAAGAAAACCCAAAATGAAGGGGTTTTGCCTCAAAATGGAGGGGGTCTGCCCCATTTTGTGCCAGCTGGAAGAAGAAAACCCAAAATGAAGGGGTTTTGCCTCAAAATGAAGGGGCTTTGCCTCAAAATGGAGGGGGTCTGCCCCATTTTGTGCCAGCTGGAAGACGAAAAACCCAAAATGAAGAGGTTTTGCCTCAAAATGGAGGGGGTCTGCCCCATTTTGTGCCAGCCGGGAGAAGAAAAACCCAAAATGGAGGGATTTTCCCCAAAAATGAGGGGGGGTTGAGGCATTTTAGGCCATCTGAAGGGGAAAAAAAAAACAAATTAAGGGGTTTGGCCCCAAAATTGAGGGGTTCTGCCCCACCTTACGCCAGCCAGAGGAGGAAAATTCCATAATAGAGGGATTTTTTTTCCCCAAAGGGAAGGGGTTTGACCCATTTTGCACCAGCTGGAAGAAGAAAATCCCCCAAGGCAGAGGGTCTGCCCCAAAATTGAAGGAGTTTGACCCGTTTCGAGGCAGCTGGAGGAAGAAAAGCCCCAAAGGGAAGGATTTTACCCACGAATTGAGGGCGTTCGCCTCGTTTGACGCCAGCTTGAAGACAGAAAAACCCGAACCGGAGGGGGTTTCGCAGCAGCCAGGGGAGGAAAACCCCCCAACAGAGGGACTTTCTCCCCAAATCGTGGGGGTTCGCCTCGTTTTCCATAACCTAGAGGCAGCAAACCCAAAATTGAGGCGATTTGCCCCAAACTTGAGGGGGGGTCTGCGCCGTTTTGCAAGAGCCGGAAGGAAGAAAACCCCAAACCAGAGGGATTTTACCCCCAAATCGAGGGCGTTCGCCCCGTTTTGCATCAGCCGGAGGAAGAAAACCCCCAAATTGAGAGATTTTACCCCAAACTGAAGGGGTTTGACCCAATACTGAGAGGTTTCGACACATTTTTCACCAGCCGGAGGAAGAAAATTCTCCAAATCAAGCGCCTTTTCCCCTTTTTCTGCCAGTTGGAGGGAAAAAAACCCCAAACCGAGGGGTTTTGCCCCATTTGGTGCCGGTCGGAGGACGTTTAAGGCCTCGTCTGGGCAGAGGGTGGGATCAGCCGAGCCACAGGGATCAAATTCCGAGGCGGAAGCGACAGCGGGATAGAAAGAAAAAGGCAAAAAATGAGGTGAAACCCCAGAAATTAAGATAAAACTGAACAAAAATCTTACTCCCCGAATGTCCAAAATGAACAAAAAAACCCCAAAACACAACCCCGGGTTGAATATTCCCAAGAAAAAAAGACGGAAAAAGCGGATTTTGGGGCAGGTTGGGAGCGATACTTGAAGTAAAATAAACCCCGAAGTGATAAAAAAACCCCAAATCAAGCAAAAAAAAACCACAAGGAAGGGTTTAAAAAAAAAAAGGGGGGGAAAATAAGGAAAATTGATCAAAAAAGTGGGAAAAGGGATGGAATGAGGGAGCGCTCGGAGCGGGATCAGGAGTTGTTCTGGTTCTGGTAGATCGAGGCCTTTTCCTTCAGCAGATCCAGACAGAGGTGGCAGCTCCAGCTCCCTGCGGAGAGAAGGGATCTTCGTTAGCGCTTCGTTAATGATCGCTAATTAGGGGTTGGGTCCCGGCTTCCCAATTAGGGGTTGGGGAGGGTTGAAGGGTTGGGAGCACCGACCTCGTGAATCAGCAGTTAGGAACGGGGCCGGGAATTAACCGTGGGGATAATTTAACTGCCGGGATAACGAACTGCTGGGATAATTAACTGCTGGGACAACAAACTGCTGGGATAACAAATTGCTGGGATAATTAAGCATTGGGATAATTAGGTGTTGGGATAATGAACCATCAGGATAGTTAACCACTGGGATAATTAAGCGATGGGGTAACTGGGTTAATTAACCCCTGGGATAATGAAGCATTGGGGTAACGAACTGCTGGGATAATGAAGCACCAGGATAATTAATTGTTGGGATAACGAACCATTGCGATAAGTAACTGCTGGGATAAGGAACCATTGGGACAATTAACCACTGGGATAAGGAAACATTGGGACAACTAACCACTGGGTTAACGAACTGCTAGGATAATGAAGCGTTGGGATAACGAAGCACCAGGATAATTAATTGTTGGGATAACAAACCGTTGGGATAAGGAACTGCTGGGATAAGGAACCATTGGGATATTTAACCACTGGGATAATTAACCATTGAGATAACTGGGATAAACAACCACTGGGATAATTAACCACTGGGATAACGAAGCTTTGGGACAATGAAGTATTCGGATAATGAAGTACTGGGATAATTAACCACTGGGATAATGAACCACCAGGATAATTAAGTGTTGGGATAATGAACTATTGGGATCAGGAACGGCTGAGATAAGGAACTGTTGGGATAAGGAACTGCTGGGATAATTAACCACTGGGTTAATGAGCTGCTGGGATAATTAACCACTGGAATAATTAACCTTCAGGCGGCTCCGACATGGGGGGGGTGAGGCAGTACATGTGGTACCCGCGGTCACAGTCGTCGCAGAAGAGCAGCTGATCCTGATCTCGGCGAGAAGAGGCAGAAAATAAGGAAAATTAAGATGATTCGACACGGAATTTGGTGTCCAGACAACGCAAAAGAGGCTGGAGCGGAGCAGGATCCCGCCTCGTTATCCCGGGAAGGTGTCGCTACAACCTCCGGATGCCCAAAAGTCCAAATCTTTCCCCCAAAAGAAAGGTTTCTCCATGTTCTCCCATTGTTCCAAGGTCATTCCTGTCATCCCAGGGAACATTCCTCTCGTTCCAGGGATCGTTCCCATCATGCCAAGGGCTATTCCAATCATCCCAAGGAACATTCCCACCATTTCAAGGAGCACTCACGTCGTTTTGGGGCCATTCTTGTCATTCTGGATGTTCTCACTTCATCCCAAGGGCCATTCCCATCATCCCAAGGGCCATTCCCATCATCCCAAGGGCTATTCCCACCATCCCAAGGGCCATTCCCACCATTTCAAAGAGCACTCACGTCACTTTGGAGCCATTCCCACCACTCCAGGTGCCCTGACGTCCCCAGAAGGTTCATCCCCATCCTCCCAAGGGCTGTTCCCACCATCCCAAGGGACATTCCCATCATGCCAAGGGCTATTCCCATCATCCAAGGGACATTCCCACAATTTCAAGGAGCACTCACGTTGTTTTGGGGCCATTCCTGTCATTCTGGATGTTCTCACGTCATCCCAAGGGACATTCTCATCACCCCAAGGGATGTTCCCACCATCGCAAGGGACATTCCCATGATCCCAAAAGCTATTCCCACCATCCCAAGGGACATTCCCATGATCCCAAAGGCTATTCCCACCATCGCAAGGGACATTCCCACCATCCCAAGGGGCACTCACGTCCTTTTGGGGCCATTCCCACCACCCCAGGTGCTGTGACGTCACCCCAAGGTTCATCCCCATCCTCCCAAGGGCCGTTCCCACCCCGCCGAGGGCCATTTCCGCCCTTCCCGAGGGCTCTTCCCGGCGTTCCGGGGGCGCTCACGTCGTTCTCGGAGGTGCCGCAGATGTTGCAGCACTTGCACTCGATGCATTGCCAGCGATAGGTCTTGACGGCCGCCATCATCACCGGGGTGAACTGCAGGCACGAGGGGTGCCCTGCGCTCGGAGAAAAACCAGGAAGCGCGGGATAAACCAGGAGGAAAAACCCCACAGAATCACAGAGAAACCACGTTGGACGAGACCCAGCGGATCATGGAGTCCAACCCTCCCCAGCAATCGCTGACCCACGTCCCTCAGCGCCTCATCTACTCAAGTTTTAAACCCCTCCAGGGTTGGTGACTCAACCCCCTCCCTGTTCCAGGACCCGGTGACCCTTTCCATGAAATATCCCATCCCGCTGTCCATCCTGGGGGAGCTTGAGGCCCTTCCCTCTCGTCCTGCCCCCTGGGTTGAGGAGAAGAGCCCAGCTCCCTCCTCTCCACCAGCTCCTCTCCGGGAAAGAGCCACGAGGTCTCCCCTCAGGCTCCTCTTCTCCAGGAGAAACCCCCCCAGGTCCCTCAGACGTGGCCTCCAGCCCCTTCCCCAGCTCCGGTCTCTCCTCGGCACTCGCTCCGGAGCCTCCACATGCTCCTTGTGGGGAGGGGCCCCCCCAGCTGCCCCCAGGATTCGAGGTTGGGTCCCCCCAGAGGGAGAAGAACCTCCCTGGCCCTGCTGGCCACGCCGGGGCTGCTCCGAGCCCAGATGCCCTTGGCCCCCTGGGCCCCCGCTGGCTCCTGTTCCACCAACCCCCCCAGGTCCTTCTCCTCCATCCCGGCTTCTCCTCGGCTGGAGCTGCTCAGGCTTCTGGTGCCCCAAGCGCCGGACCCGCCGTTTGGCCTCGTTAAACCTCACGGGTCGGTCTCAGCCCGTGGATCCAGCCTGTTCCGATCCCTCTGGAGAACCTCAAACCCTCCAGCAGACGCACCCAGCTCAGTGTCATCTCCAAACTGGCTCAGGGAGCCCTCGGCACCTTCATCCAGGTCATTGATGAAGACTTTGAGCAGGGCTGGAGCCACCAAGCCCTGGGGCCACTTGGAACTGGCCTCCAGCTGGATTTAACTCCGTTTCCCACCACTCTCTGGGCCCTCAATCCAACCAGTTTTCCCCCCGGGAGATCCTTCTCCTCTCCCGGCCCCAGGGTGACAGTTCCCGAAGCAAAATTCTGTGAGAAACTGCATCAAAGGCTTCTCCGAAGTCCAGGAAGATCCATCCCCAGCCTTTCCCTCATCCAGTAGCCCCAATTCCTCCCCTTCTCCCAGCAGGAATAAGCGGATTGAGGCGATTTTTCCCTCTTACCTGATCGCCCGCAGTCAGAGCACGAAACCAACTCTTCGGGTTGTCCGGTTTTCTTGTTGATTTTGGAGTCTCCAAGGCAGAAATCGCAGTAGTTGTTGGGCAAAGCCAACCCGTCGGGGCCTTTCTTGGCTGGAAAAACCATCGGGAATCGCGGATCAACCAGAGGGAGAAGGATTTTTCCGCGCGGAAGTCAGAGAAAAGAACTTCCAAGCTGCGATTCCCAACGCTCGGAGCGGCCTCCTCGCCGCCTCCCACTCTCCACGTGCTCAAAACCACGACGGGAAGGGACAGTTCTCGCTCCCAACCCCGTCACGAGGGAATTCCCAGCGTTCCGGCCTCTTCCCACTGGGAATTTTGGGATGGGGGGGAGGAGTGTGTTTTTCCTTACATTTCTGCTCCTCCGATCGCTGCGAGACGGGAGTGGGAGGCTGCGAATCCTCTTTGTCGTCGCCTTCTTCCTCGGCCAAGTGGGAGTGAGCGTAGTGGTAGCTCAAGCCCGGGCGGTTCTTGTAGCGTTTTCCGCAAACTACGGAGAGAAACGGGGAAAAAATTGGAGAGGATCCAGCAAGAAACGAGATTCCCCCCCCAAGCCCAAATCATCTCGAATTATCCAGCATCCCCGCCCCAGGCCCCTCTCGGGGACGGACGCTCCCTTCCCGCTCCCCAAAATCATCTGGAAGAGCGTTAAAACCACTCAGGAATAAATCTGGATTGGGTTTCATGTTCCGGATTGGGTTTAGATGCTCCGGATTGGAGCTGGATGCTCTGGATTGGGTTTAGATGCTCCGGATTGGGTTTCATGCTCTGGATTGGGTTTCATGCTCTGGATTGGGTTTAGATGCTCTGGATTGGGTTTAGATGCTCCGGATTGGAGCTGGATGCTCCGGATTGGGTTTAGATGCTCCGGATTGGAGCTGGATGCTCCGGATTGGGATTTCCTAGGCCAAAAGGATTGATTTAACGATACAAATCAAGGAAAAAGTGGCTTTGGGATGCGAATTCCTGAGCCTGGAGCCTTCCCGTAGCGTTTAGATCCTTCCGGATCCCCTTCCAAGCCCCGAGAAAATCCCTCAGGGTTTGAGTTTCCTTCTCAGGCCACCAACTCCCTTCAAAATCCACTGAGAAAGCAGCCCGGGAAGGCCCCCAAGATCCCAAACTATAGGTCAGGGTTGGATTTTTGGGATAAAATCCTTTAGGGATTCCACTGCGGAACGAAAGGATCAGCAGGAAAGCTCCGTAGAGTCCAACGAAAGAGGGAAAAAAATAACAATTCCAACCCGATTATATCAAATTCCAGTTTTCCGGAGCCAAGCGAGGGCACAGGGCGGCCCCAGGAGCAAAAATACGGAGCCAGCAAGCGGAATTTTCTCCCTCGGATGCCTCCAGGCTTGAAAATCACCCCAAAAAACAAAGCAGGGAGGCTGGAATCTAAACCCAAAGCCGGTCTGAGTTCCCGGGAAGACAATTTTTGCTTTCCGGCTCGGCTACGAGGCCTTTATCCAACCCCAGGTCGGAGTTGACCCCTCCGAGAGCTTTTTTCACGCGGAAAAAAAGGGGATTTTGAGGTAAAACCCAACAATTTTGGCGTCTTTGAAGTGAGGGAGAACATCTCAGCTGCAAAAATCGAGGAGTTTGGATGGGAACGTTGTGTTTTTCCCCCCCATTCCCGTCGCCGCGGGGGGTCCAGGGGGCGGATTAATCTTTGTTTTCTCGGCACACACGACCTGGAAAAGGGTCAGGAGAGCTCGGAGAGGGGTCGTTGGATCCCGCTGGCGGCTTTGACGTCGCTCGGTGCCCTTTGGCTTCTCCCAGATCCTCCTCCCCGCCCCCCCCCAGCCCTTTTTCTCCTTCCCCGCAGGCTCCAGCGGGGTTAGCTCAGCGGAAAAAAATAAAGGAATTTTGGAGGAAAGGCAGGAAAAAGGGATTAAAAAAAAAGGCAGAGAGAGAGAGGGAGCTACCTCGATCGGGAGGTTTCAAGGAATGCTTTTGTTTGTAACTATCTGAAACACAGAAAGAGAGTCGTGAGAAAACACACAGAGACCAGGCCACGCACCAAGACGTCGGAAACGAGGGAAAAAAGGGAAGGAAAAACACAAAAACTTTGGGATCGGGGAGGGTTTTAGGGGAGAAGTTAATAGCGGCTTGCGCAGGACAGGAGGAAAAAAGAGAGAAAAGTGGATTCGAAGCTTTTTTTTTTTGGAGCAGAAATTGGGGTCGGCGCCTTCGTTTTCCCAGCCGGGGGAGGACGGAAAGGCCGGGATGGAAGGAAAATGCGGGTTTGGAAGGGAAATCCCAGCTGCAAATTCACTAAAGGGGCTTTAACAAAGCGCCACGGAGGGATTAGGCCCCAACGGACACGGATCCAACTCGGAAGAAAGGGGAAGGGAGTGTTTTCAACCTTTCTAAGACCAGGAGAGGTTTCTCCTCGTTTCCCGCTAGGAAAACTCCAGCCGGACGAGGGCTGAGAGGCCAAGGGGGCTCAAAAATCCACAAATCCCAGCGGATAATCCGATGGGAATGCGCTCCAGGGCCCTAAACGGAGAGGAGAGCTCGGAGTACTCACTGTCGCAAGCATAGGGTTTGTCCCGGTCTTCCAAAATCGCCGTATCCAGCTTCTTGCGAGCCCCTCCGACCCCTTTGCCCTGGGAAAAATAAGAGGGAAAAGGTAAATTTTAGGAAAAATCAGGATTTAGGGACGGTGAGGAGGAAAACAGCAGAGAAAAACACGATCCAACAGTGCCACGTAGTGGATAGAGCCCCGAACGGCTGCGGGAGAGGAAGGTAGCAACGGATCTTTCCCAGCTTCCCACCCCCGAGGCCAAACGCACCCCAGTTTCCCACCCCGGAAGCCAAACGCATCCCAGTTTCCCACCCCGGAGGCCAAACGCATCCCAGTTTCCCACCCCGGAGGCCAAACGCATCCCAGTTTCCCACCCAGGAGGCCAAACGCATCCCAGTTTCCCACCCCTGGGGCCAAACGCATCCCAGTTTCCCACCCCGGAGGCCAAACGCATCCCAGTTTCCCACCCCGGAGGCCAAACGCATCCCAGTTTCCCACCCAGGAGGCCAAACGCATCCCAGTTTCCCACCCAGGAGGCCAAACGCACCCCAGTTTCCCACCCCGGAGGCCAAACGCATCCCAGTTTCCCACCCAGGAGGCCAAACGCATCCCAGTTTCCCAGTTTCCTCTTCCCTCACCTTCGCTTTCCCCTTCCCTCTCCGCTTGGGGGTATCTTCCTCGTAATCTTCATCATCCAAATCATCCAGGAAATCATCCGGCTCCAGAATCCGCTGGTAAAGAGGAGATTGAGGGGAAAAATGGGATTCAGGATGCATCGGAGCCGCATCAGCAGCCGAATCCCTTCCCAAGATTTAACTAAGGACCAGAAAGAACATAATTCAGGAAAAGAGAGTGAATCCCGTTTGTTTTGTTCCTCAAAAAAGGGCTCAATACGGCAGGAAGATGCGCAAAGAAAGAGGAATCATGGAAAAGGGAGGAAGAGATGAGTTTATCCTGAATTTTGAAGCCCTAAACTCCCTTTTCCATGAATTTTGGAGCCCCAAACTCCCTTTTCCCTGAACTTTGGAGCCCCAAACTCCCTTCTCCCTGAATTTCAGAGCCTCAAACTTCCTTTTCCCTAAATTTTGTAGCCCCAGACTCCTTTTTCCCTGGATTTTGGAGCTGTTACCTTCCGGGCTCGGCTGTTGGTGACAGGGAACTCGCTGAGGCTGTCGTCGTCGAGTCGAGGATCCGGAAGGGCTCGTTTTTCCAAGGAATCCGTCCTCAGAAGAGCTTCCAGGCTGCTTCCGTCCTGCGAGATCAGCCCTTCCTTCTTCAGCACCTGATCCGTGTCTGACAGAGCCGGAAAGGGAAGAGGAAAAGGAAGCTGGAAGGCGCTTGGTGGGAAACTGGGATGCGATTGGCCTCAGGGGTGAGAAACTGGGATGCGTTTGGCCTCTGGGGTGGGAAACTGGGATGCGTTTGGCCTCTGGGGTGGGAAACTGGGATGCGTTTGGCCTCAAGGGTGGGAAACTGGGATGCGTTTGGCCTCAGGGGTGAGAAACAGGGATGCGTTTGGCCTCAGGGGTGAGAAACTGGGATGCGTTTGGCCTCAGGGGTGAGAAACTGGGATGCGTTTGGCCTCAGGGGTGAGAAACTGGGATGCGTTTGGCCTCAGGGGTGAGAAACTGGGATGCGTTTGGCCTCAGGGGTGAGAAACTGGGATGCATTTGGCCTCCCGGGTGGGAAACTGGGATGCGTTTGGCCTCAGGGGTGAGAAACTGGGATGCGTTTGGCCTCAGGGGTGAGAAACAGGGATGCGTTTGGCCTCAGGGGTGAGAAACTGGGATGCGTTTGGCCTCAGGGGTGAGAAACTGGGATGCGTTTGGCCTCAGGGGTGAGAAACTGGGATGCGTTTGGCCTCAGGGGTGAGAAACTGGGATGCGTTTGGCCTCCCGGGTGGGAAACTGGGATGCGTTTGGCCTCAGGGGTGAGAAACTGGGATGCGTTTGGCCTCAGGGGTGAGAAACAGGGATGCGTTTGGCCTCAGGGGTGAGAAACTGGGATGCGTTTGGCCTCAGGGGTGAGAAACTGGGATGCGTTTGGCCTCAGGGGTGAGAAACTGGGATGCGTTTGGCCTCAGGGGTGAGAAACTGGGATGCGTTTGGCCTCCCGGGTGGGAAACTGGGATGCGTTTGGCCCCAGGGGTGAGAAACTGGAATGCGTTTGGCCTCCTGGGTGGGAATAAAGCAGTTTTGGGAAGGATTTACCTGGTTTCATGGAAGGGAAGGAAAGTCTTGGATCCTCTGGGGGATGAGCCCGACGTTTCTTCCTCCAGCGCCGCGCAGGGTAGGAATAAAGTTGTCCCGCGGCCAAACCTGTAAGAAAATCCCTCAGGAATTACCAGAAGTGCCACTGCGGCCCCGTTCCTGCTCCCGATTCCCGTTTTTTTCCCAGCGAACCTGGCCCGCGGTGGCGTTTTTCCATCCAGATGTAGCAGTTGCTTTGGGCGACGCCGGTTTGGGAGTCGAGGAAGGGGAGGCGGACGCTGCGCTCGGCACAGAGCCGGGCGTTGTAGTTGTGGCACTGCTCCATGGCATCGCGGTAGTACTGCTCGCCGAGCCTGCACGGAAAAAGGAGCCTCAGCGCTCATCCCAAACAGTAATGAGGCCCAGTTCCCGGGCCCCAGGCCCAGTTCCAGTCCCCGACACCCAGCCCAAGGCCTAGTTCCAGTCCAAGGGCCAGTTCCAGTCCCCGAGGCCAAGCCCGAGGCCTAGTTCCAGTCCCAAGGCCCAGTCTCAGGCCCAGTTCCGAGGCCCAGTCCCAGTCCCAAGGCCCCATCTCCAGGCCCAGTTCCAAGGCCTAGTCCCAGTCCAGAGGCCCCATCTCCAGGCCCAGTTCCGAGGCCCAGTCCCAGTCCCAAGGCCCCATCTCCAGGCCCAGTTCCAAGGCCTAGTCCCAGTCCAGAGGCCCCATCTCCAGGCCCAGTTCCGAGGCCCAGTTCCAGTCCCAAGGTCCAATTCCAGTCCCCGAGCCTCAGCTCGAGGCCTATTTCCAGTCCCAAGGCCCTGTCTCCAGGCCCAGTTCCGAGGTCTAGTTCCAGTCCCAAGGCCATGTCTCCAGGCCCAGTTCCGAGGCCTAGTTCCAGTACTGAGGCCTTGCTCGAGGCCTAGTTCCAGGCTCCGAGGCCAAGCCCAAGGCCTAGTTACAGTCCCGAGGACCAGTTCCAGTCCCCGAGGCCCAGCTCGAGGCCTAGTTCCAGTCCCAAGGCCCAGTCTCCAGGCTCAGTTCCAAGGCCTACTTCCAGTCTCCGAGGCCTAGCTCGAGGCCTAGTTCCAGGCCCTGAAGCCCAGCCCGAGGCCTAGTTCCAGTCCCGAGGACCAGTTCCAGTCCCAAGGCCCAGTTCCGAGGCCTAGTTCCAGTCCCAAGGCCATGTCTCCAGGCCCAGTCTCCAGTCCAGAGGCCCAGTCTCCAGGCCCAGTTCCGAGGCCTAGTTCCAGTCCCAAGGCCATGTCTCCAGGCCCAGTTCCGAGGCCTAGTTCCAGTCCCAAGGCCACGTCTCCAGGCCCAGTTCCAGTCCAGAGGCCCAGTCTCCAGGCCCAGTTCCGAGGCCTAGTTCCAGTCTTGAGGCCTAGCTCGAGGCCTAGTTCCAGGCCCCGAGGCCAAGCCCGAGGCCTAGACCCAGTCCCGAGGACCAGTTCCAGTCCCCAAGCCTCAGCTCGAGGCCTAGTTCCAGTCCAGAGGCCCAGTCTCCAGGTCCAGTTCCGAGGCCTAGTTCCAGTCCCAAGGCCCAGTCTCCAGGCCCAGTCTCCAGTCCAGAGGCCCAGTCTCCAGGCCCAGTTCCGAGGCCTAGTTCCAGTACTGAGGCCTTGCTCGAGGCCTAGTTCCAGGCCCCGAGGCCAAGCCCAAGGCCTAGTTACAGTCCCGAGGACCAGTTCCAGTCCCCGAGGCCCAGCTCGAGGCCTAGTTCCAGTCCCAAGGCCCAGTCTCCAGGCTCAGTTCCAAGGCCTACTTCCAGTCTCCGAGGCCTAGCTCGAGGCCTAGTTCCAGGCCCTGAAGCCCAGCCCGAGGCCTAGTTCCAGTCCCGAGGACCAGTTCCAGTCCCAAGGCCCAGTTCCGAGGCCTAGTTCCAGTCCCAAGGCCATGTCTCCAGGTCCAGTTCCAGTCCAGAGGCCCAGTCTCCAGGCCCAGTTCCGAGGCCTAGTTCCAGTCCCAAGGCCACGTCTCCAGGCCCAGTTCCAGTCCAGAGGCCCACTCTCCAGGCCCAGTTCCGAGGCCTGGCTCTGGTCCCAAAGCCCAGTCTCCAGGCCCAGTTCCAATCCAGAGGCCCAGTCTCCAGGCCCAGTTCCAGTCCAGAGGCCCAGTCTCCAGGCCCAGTTCCGAGGCCTAGTTCCAGTCTTGAGGCCTAGCTTGAGGCCTAGTTCCAGGCCTCGAGGCCCAGCCCGAGGCCTAGACCCAGTCCCAAAGCCCAGTTCCAGTCCCCGAGCCTCAGCTCGAGGTCTAGTTCCAGTCCCAAGGCCTCATCTCCAGGCCCAGTTCCGAGGCCTAGTTCCAGTCCCAAGGCCCAGTCTCCAGGCCCAGTTCTGAGGCCTAGTTCTAGTCCAGAGGCCCAGTCTCCAGGCCCAGTTCCGAGGCCTAGTTCCAGGCCCCGAGGCCCAGCCCGAGGCCTAGTTCCAGTCCCGAGGACCAGTTCCAGTCCCCGAGGCCCAGCTCGAGGCCTAGACCCAGTCCCAAGGCCCTGTCTCCAGGCCCAGTTCTGAGGCCTAGTTCCAGTCCAGAGGCCCAGTTTCCAGACCCAGTTCTGAGGCCTAGTTCCAGTCCAGAGGCCTGGTTCCAGTCCCAAAGCCCAGTTCCAGTCCCCAAGGCCCAGCTCAAGGCCTAGACCCAGTACCAAGGCCCAGTTCCAGTCCCCGAGCCTCAGCTCGAGGCCTAGACTCAGTCCCAAGGCCCAGTATCCAGGCCCAGTTCCGAGGCCTAGTTCCAGTCCCCGAGGCCCAGCTCGAGGCCTAGTTTCATTTCCGAGGCCCAGTCCCCGAGGCCCAGCCCAAGGCCTAGTTCCAGTCCCGAGGACCAGTTCCAGTCCCGAGGCCCAGTGCCAGTCTCCAGGCCAAGTTCCAAGGCCCAGTTCCAGCCTCCAGGCCCAGTCTAAGTTCTGGCACAAATCCTGGGGTCCCAGCACCAATCCTGGTGGAGATCCTGGGGTCCCAGCACCAATTCTGGTGTTCCAGCACCAATCCTGGTGGAGATCCTGGGGTCCCAGCACCAATCCTGGTGGAGATCCTGGTATCCCAGCACCAATCCCGCTGGAGATCCTGGTGTCCCAGCACCGATCCCGCTGGAGATCCTGGGGTCCCAGCACTGATCCCGATGGAGATCCTGGGGTCCCAGCACCAATTCTGATGTTCCAGCACAAATCCTGGTGGAGATCCTGGGGTTCCAGCACCGATCCTGCTGGAGATCTTGGGGTCCCAGCACTGATCCTGCTGGAGATCCTGGGGTCCCAGCACCGATCCCGGTGGAGACCCTGGGGTCCCAGCACCGATCCTGCTGGAGATCCTGGGGTCCCAGCACTGATCCTGCTGGAGATCCTGGGGTCCCAGCACCGATCCCGGTGGAGACCCTGGGGTCCCAGCACTGATCCCGATGGAGATCCTAGGGTCCCAGCACCAATTCTGATGTTCCAGCACCAATCCTGGTGGAGATCCTGGGGTTCCAGCACCGATCCTGCTGGAGATCTTGGGGTCCCAGCACTGATCCTGCTGGAGATCCTGGGGTCCCAGCACCGATCCTGGTGGAGATCCTGGGGTCCCAGCACCAATCCTGGTGGAGATCCTGGGGTCCCAGCACCAATTCTGGTGTTCCAGCACCAATCCTGGTGGAGATCCTGGGGTCCCAGCACCGACCCTGCTGGAGATCCTGGGGTCCCAGCACCAATCCCGCTGGAGATCCTGGGGTCCCAGCACTGATCCCGATGGAGATCCTAGGGTCCCAGCACCAATTCTGATGTTCCAGCACCAATCCTGGTGGAGATCCTGGGGTTCCAGCACCGATCCTGCTGGAGATGCTGGGGTCCCAGCACCAATTCTGATGTTCCAGCACCAATCCTGGTGGAGATCCTGGGGTTCCAGCACCGATCCTGCTGGAGATCTTGGGGTCCCAGCACTGATCCTGCTGGAGATCCTGGGGTCCCAGCACCGATCCTGGTGGAGATCCTGGGGTCCCAGCACCGATCCTGCTGGAGATCCTGGGGTCCCAGCACCAATTCTGGTGTTCCAGCACCAATCCTGGTGGAGATCCTGGGGTCCCAGCACCGATCCTGGTGGAGATCCTGGGGTCCCAGCACCAATCCAGGTGGAGATCCTGGGGTCCCAGCACCGATCCTGCTAGAGATCTTGGGGTCCCAGCACCAATCCTGGTGTTCCAGCACCAATCCTGGTGGAGATCGTGGTGTCCCAGCACCGATCCCGCTGGAGATCCTGGAGTCCCAGCACTGATCCTGGTGGAGATCCTGGTGTCCCAGCACCGATCCCGCTGGAGATCCTGGGGTCCCAGCACTGATCCCGATGGAGATCCTGGGGTCCCAGCACTGATCCCGATGGAGATCCTGGGGTCCCAGCACCAATCCCGGTGGAGATCCTGGGGTCCCAGCACCAATCCTGATGGAGATCCTGGGGTCCCAGCACCGATCCTGCTGGAGATCCTGTTGTTCCAGCACCAATTCTGATGTTCCAGCACCAATCCTGGTGGAGATCCTGGGGTCCCAGCACCGATCCTGCTGGAGATCCTGGTGTCCCAGCACCGATCCCGCTGGAGATCCTGGAGTCCCAGCACCAATCCCGCTGGAGATCCTGGGGGCCCAGCATCAATCCAGGTGGAGATTCTGGTGTCTCAGTATCAATCCTAGTGGAGATCCTGGTGTCCCAGCACTGATCCTGCTGGAGATCCTGGGGTCCCAGCACCAATCCTGGTGTCCCGGCAACAACCCTGGTGTCCCAGCCCCAATCCTGGTGTCCTGGCAATAACCCTGGTGTCCCGGCAACAACCCTGGTGTCCCAGCACCAATCCTGGTGTCCCAGCACCAATCCTGGTGGAAATCCTGGGGTCCCAGCACCAATCCCGGTGTTCCAGCACCAATCCTGGTGGAGATCCTGGGGTCCCAGCACCAATCCTGGTGGAAATCCTGGGGTCCCAGCACCAATCCCGGTGTTCCAGCACCAATCCTGGTGGAGATCCTGGGGTCCCAGCACCAATCCTGGTGGAGATCCTGGGGTCCCGGCACCAATCCTGGTGCCCCGGCAACAACCCTGGTGTCCCAGCACCTCAGAAAATGACAAAAAAATATCAGGAAACGCCAAAAAAAAAGCATCAAGAGACGCCAAAACCCACCTCCCAATCTCCCCCCGCCCCCTTCCTTCCGCCCGAGCTGCAGCGTTAGAAACCCCCGCGCCGGACCGGGCCGGACCGAACCATCGCGGTTAGAAAGGGGGCGCGGGATGGGGGGAGGGCGGAGGAGGAAGGTGAAGGGGGGGGGGTGCGCGGCCGCACTCACAGCTTCACCACATTCTGTACCACGGCCGCCATCTTCCCTCCGGCCGCCGCGGCGAGCGCTGCGCAGGCGCGGGGAGGGGAACAGAGGGGTGAGTCGAGCCCCCCCCCCCCCCCCCGTACTTCGCATGCGCGGTGGGAGAGTCCGCGGCGCATGCGCCATAGCGCCCCCCCCCCCCCCCAACGCCTCGGGGAAAGGGGGTAAAAAGGGCGGGAAAAATGGGCGGGAAAGTGTGGGGGGGGAGAAGACGGGGGTGAAAATGGGGAGGAGGAGGATGAAGGGAAAAGGGGGGAAATGGGAGGGAAAGGGAAAAACCTGAGGGGAAAAAGGGAGGGGAAATTGGAGAGAAGAAGGGAAATCGGTCGGTGGGGAAAGGGAAATGAAGGAAAAGGGCGGAAGTTGGAGAGAAATTGGAGAGAAAAGGGGGAAAATGGAGAGAAAAGGGGGGAATTGGAGAGAAAGGGGGGAAAATGGAGAGAAAAGGGGGGAATTGGAGAGAAAGGGGGGAATTGGGAGAGAAATTGGAGAGAAAAGGGGGAAAATGGAGAGAAAAGGGGGGAATTGGAGAGAAAGGGGGGAAAATGGAGAGAAAAGGGGGAATTGGAGAGAAAGGGGGGAATTGGAGAGAAAGGGGGGAAATTGGAGAGAAAAGGGGGGAAATTGGAGAGAAAAGGGGGAAATTGGAGAGAAAAGGGGAGAACTTGGAGAGAAAAGGGGGAAAATGGAGAGAAAAGGGGGGAATTGGAGAGAAAAGGGGGGAATTGGAGAGAAAAGGGGGGAATTGGAGAGAAAGAGGGGATATTGGAGAGAAAGGGGGGGAAATTGGAGAGAAAAGGGGGAAATTGGAGAGAAAAGGGGAGAACTTGGAGAGAAAAGGGGGGAAATGGAGAGAAAAGGGGGGAATTTGAGAGAAAGGGGGGAAATTGGAGAGAAAGGGGGAAATTGGAGAGAAAGGGGGAAATTGGAGAGAAAGGGGGGAAATGGAGAGAAAAGGGGGAAATTGGAGAGAAAAGGGGGGAAATGGAGAGAAAAGGGGGGAATTGGAGAGAAAAGGGGGGAAATGGAGAGAAAAGGGGGGAAATGGAGAGAAAAGGGGGGAAATTGGAGAGAAAGGGGGGAAATTGGAGAGAAAAGGGGGGAAATTGGAGAGAAAGAGGGGATATTGGAGAGAAAAGGGGGGAAATGGAGAGAAAGGGGGGGAAAGTGGAGAGAAAAGGGAAATTGGAGAGAAAAGGGGGGAATTGGAGAGAAAAGGGGGGAATTGGAGAGAAAAGGGGGGAATTGGAGAGAAAAGGGGGGAATTGGAGAGAAAGAGGGGATATTGGAGAGAAAAGGGGGAAATTGGAGAGAAAAGGGGAGAACTTGGAGAGAAAAGGGGGGAAATGGAGAGAAAAGGGGGGAATTGGAGAGAAAGGGGGGAAATTGGAGAGAAAGGGGGAAATTGGAGAGAAAGGGGGAAATTGGAGAGAAAGGGGGGAAATGGAGAGAAAAGGGGGAAATTGGAGAGAAAAGGGGGGAAATGGAGAGAAAAGGGGGGAAATGGAGAGAAAAGTGGGAAATTGGAGAGAAAAGGGGAAATTGGAGAGAAAAGGGGGAAATTGGAGAGAAAAGGGGGGAAATTGGAGAGAAAGGGGGGAAATTGGAGAGAAAAGGGGGGAAATTGGAGAGAAAAGGGGGAAATTGGAGAGAAAAGGGGGGAATTGGAGAGAAAGGGGGGAAATTGGAGAGAAAGGGGGGAATTGGAGAGAAAGGGGGGAATTGGAGAGAAAAGGGGAGAACTTGGAGAGAAAAGGGGAGAACTTGGAGAGAAAAGGGGGAAAATGGAGAGAAAAGGGGGGAATTGGAGAGAAAAGGGGGGAAATGAGAGAAAAGGGGGGAATTGGAGAGAAAAGGGGGGAAATGGAGAGAAAAGGGGGGAAATGGAGAGAAAAGGGGGGAATTGGAGAGAAAGAGGGGATATTGGAGAGAAAGGGGGGGAAAGTGGAGAGAAAAGGGAAATTGGAGAGAAAAGGGGGGAATTGGAGAGAAAAGGGGGGAATTGGAGAGAAAGGGGGGGAATTGGAGAGAAAGGGGGGGAATTGGAGAGAAAGGGGGGGAATTGGAGAGAAAAGGGGGGAAATGGAGAGAAAAGGGGGGAAATGGAGAGAAAAGGGGGAAATTGGAGAGAAAAGGGGGGAATTGGAGAGAAAAGGGGGAATTGGAGAGAAAGAGGGGATATTGGAGAGAAAGGGGGGGAAATTGGAGAGAAAAGGGGGAAATTGGAGAGAAAAGGGGAGAACTTGGAGAGAAAAGGGGGGAAATGGAGAGAAAAGGGGGGAATTGGAGAGAAAGGGGGGAAATTGGAGAGAAAGGGGGAAATTGGAGAGAAAGGGGGGAAATGGAGAGAAAAGGGGGAAATTGGAGAGAAAAGGGGGGAAATGGAGAGAAAAGTGGGAAATTGGAGAGAAAAGGGGGAAATTGGAGAGAAAAGGGGGGAAATGGAGAGAAAGGGGGGAAATTGGAGAGAAAGGGGGGAATTGGAGAGAAAGGGGGGGAATTGGAGAGAAGGGGGGAATTGGAGAGAAAGGGGGAATTGGAGAGAAAGGGGGGAATTGGAGAGAAAAGGGGAGAACTTGGAGAGAAAAGGGGAGAACTTGGAGAGAAAAGGGGGAAAATGGAGAGAAAAGGGGGGAAATGGGAAGGGGATTGAGAAAGGGGGGATTGGAGAGAAGGGGGATATTGGAGTGAAAGGGGGGGAATTGGAGAGAAAAGGGAATTGGAGAGAAAAGGGGGGAATTGGAGAGAAAAGGGGGGAATTGGAGAGGAAAGGGGGGAATTGGAGAGAATGGGGGGAATTGGAGAGAAAGGGGGGGAATTGGAGAGAAAGGGGGGAATTGGAGAGAAAAGGGGGGAATTGGAGAGAAAGGGGGGAATTGGAGATGGGGGGATTGGGAGAAAGGGGGGGAATTGGAGAGAAAGGGGGGGAATTGGAGAGAAAGGGGGGGAATTGGGAGAAAGGGGGGAATTGGTGAGAAGGGGGAATTGGTGAGAAAGGGGGGAATTGGAGAGAAAGGGGGGAATTGGAGAGATTGGGGAGAAGGGGGGAATTGGAGAGAATGGGGGGAATTGGAGTGTTTGGGGGGAAGTGGAGAGAAAGGGAATTTGGAGAGAAAGGGGGGAATTGGAGAGAAAAGGGGGGATTGGTGAGAAAAGGGGGGAATTGGAGAGAAAGGGGGGATTGGAGAAGAAAAGGGGGGAATTGGAGAGAAAGGGGGGGAAATTGGTGGTTTTGGGGTTTGGTTGTTTGGGGGGTTTGGGGTGGTTTTGGGAGAAGGGGGGAATGGGTGTGTAAGGGGGAATTGGGGTGAAGGTTGGTTTGGGTGTGTTTTGGGTGGAATTGGGTGAGAAATGGGGGAATTGGGAGGAAAGGGGGAATTGGAGTGAAAGGGGGAATTGGGAGAGGGGTTTGGGGAATTGGGGGAAAGGGGGAATCGGAGAGTAAAGGAAAATTGGTATGGAAAGGGTGGAAATTGGTGGAGAAAGGGGGAAAATTCTAGGAAATTGAAGGGGAAAGGGTGGAAAATGGAGGGAAAAGGGACAAATTTGAGGCAAACAGGGTAAATTGAAGGGAATGAGAGGGAAATTCAAGGCAAACAGGGTAAAACTGAGGGGAAATGGAGGAAATTGGAGAGGAATGGGGGGAAATTGCAGGGGAAAGGGGCAGAGTGAGGGTGCGGAATCAAAATGGGGAGGAGAATGAAGGGAAAAGGGGAAAATCCAAGAGAAATGGGTAGAAGGAGGGTGCTGGAGGAGGTGCCAAGGAAGGAGGGATGAGGGCCTCTGGGTGTTTGTGTCTCCAGTGTGGTGCCAGTCCCCTTTTCCTTAGAAAATCACGTGTGAAATGAAAATACTTGAGCCCTTTTGCCATTTTATTGAACCTAAACCAAGCAGAGATCTCCAAATCCACCCCACGAGGCTGCCCACACGCCCCACGTCGAGCGTGGTTGGTCCAGCAGCAGCTTCCAGGTGAATCCCTCACTCGTTACCCTTCCTGGAATTAACTGATCTCCTCGTTAGCTTATTCTGCTTTAAAAGCGAGGGGGGAAGAGGTAATTCTGGCTGAGTCACCGTGAGGAAGAACATTCCTGGAGTAACTTGCGGGGTGTAAAACCCCCCCGAGTTTTGGATAATTCACAATTTGGATAATTTGCAATCTGAGGAGCGATTAATTAAAGCAAAGGGAGGGAGGGAGGAGGGGAGGAAGGAAACGAAAGAAACGGGGTTATTTTTGCAGCCGAGATGCGATGATGCTTCAAATCACGTGGCCAAACAGCAGAAAGTGAAGAGGGCAGTGGGAAACTGAGGCAGGAGCCACATCTCCCATCAAAATATGCCGTTAACGGGGTTA